>CM050843.1:35578581-35703581 GCA_027580175.1 Siniperca scherzeri | reverse complement strand
CATCAGGAGGAGGACCGACCCTGATTTACATGTAGGCGGATTGTCCTCAGATTTATGACCAACAGAGCCGATATGTGTTCAGATGAGAGTTGAGTTCAGTTCAGTTGAATCCAGATTGTGTCTGTCTCTCAGGCTGCTGAAGGACAACCTGCAGGACAGTCAGTTCAGCGCTCGCTATCAGCACCTTCTGGCCGCTCTGCTCTGCTGCGTCGGTCGAGGCCTCCGTGAAGAGTTTGACCGTCAGAGCTGGCTCGTCTCCGTCCTCGCCAGGGTGGCTCACAAAGTGCGAGACGCCACGCCGTCCAGCAGACAGGTGAAGGAGGGTGCTGGAAAATAAAAACCACCTAATTATAGAAAACCATTGCCTGTCCTGGGAAGTTATGTTTGGTCCTGGAGAAATATTTTCAGGTATTTTGCAAAGAGCAAATTGTCGTAAATCCAGGATTCCCATGCATCCTGGAAAACCTGGAAAATTGTGCCCTTGTTTTTCATTTCTGGAAAACACCTGGAAAATGATTATGACATTATGAGTTTCCTTGGGACATAATCTTGATATATTTTACGTAGAGCTGCTACTATTGATTGTTTTCTTGAATAATCGATTCTTCATCTGGCTGTTCGAGATGGTTGTTGACGTCTTCAGCTGTCAGAACCAAAGAGTTTCAGTTTACTGACATAAAACTGAGGAAAAACTTAAACAATTAGAATCAGAATCAGAATCAGAAATCCTTTATTGATCCCCGAAGGGAAACTCTTTGTTACAGCAGCTCGTCTTACGTCAGCGCACACAGGAGAAAGTACTAGCAAACAATATGATACACTATAAACAGGTCAGAAATAAATTAAGTATCATGTCGGTATAAGTATAAGATAAACTAAGTGTCGAGTACCAAGTGGGTTTACTGGTTGATGGTGAAGTACAGTATAAAATACAATGTAACTAATTATGTAATAAATAATATTAATAAGATTATATTATTATAATATTAATAGATTATCAAAATATTTGCTGAACATTTTTTTGTTGATCAAATAATCAATTAATTGTTTCACATCTATTTGATTATTTTTCTTTTACAAAGAACAAACTGGCCTAAGTAACTGTTAACGTATTATTATATATACTGTATATACATAATGTCCCTGATTGATTAATAAGGAATTAAATGTTTCATTGACATAAATCACGAACTGTTCTGTGATTTTGAGGCTTTTTCATGATTTAATGTTGAGTGGAGCAACAATTCAGGACCAGTCCAGCAGGTGGCAGCAGAGACACTACGATGATCTACACATCAACAGTGTGTTAATAATAGTGTGTGTGTGTGTGTGTGTGTGCTGCAGTGTGTCCTCAGGGAGGGTCTGGAGGAGATGAAGCAGTTCTTCTCGGTGAACAGCAGCTGTAGACTTCCTCTGAACCCGGCGCTGCTGGTCACAGGAATCAACATCCAGGTACTGAAGGAGACGCACTGATCTACCTGTAATAACACACACACCTGCCGACTGCTCACCTCACACTCGGACATGCCACAGAGATGAACAGCTGTGTGTATGTACAAAGTCTCAAACGTCTTCATGAACAAAACGTCTTTCAGAATTCAGAGATCTGGAGGACAAAAGTGTTTCCTACAAAACTAAAGCTGAGTGTCACGTTGCTAAAAAGTGTGTTTTAGCAACGTTAGCAGCTATGGATGCTAACGTTGGTCCTTCAGACTGAAGCATCAGCAGCTGCTGGACTGTGATGAGACGTGCTTCATCGTTCACGCTCCCCTCAGGATGAACTGTAATAACTCTGCTGATCCTCTGACTTTCCATCTAGCGCCACCATCAGGTCGACACGTTAACGCGTCCGACACTTTGGTTTCTGACCTGCAGAGCTGCTGGCGTTCCCATCAGCCTCGGCTGCGCTCTGTGTCAGTTCTTATGTTGCAGCTCCGCCATCAATCCAGACAGCCCTCCATTCATCCTGACGGTGACCCCCCAAACCCCGCCCCCACCAACTAAAACAGTTTTGAGTTTCTGTCTGTATGTCCGCAGGTTTTTAACACAGTAAATATCTGTATATGAATATGACAGGAGAGAGAGTCAGTGTTCAGGAATTATTATTATTTTTCATGTTGCAGTGATAATATTAATGTATTTTGTCTCTCTTATCATTTTTTGTCTTACTTATATGTGGGGGATAATCATGCTCAAAGTTTTGGAACTGCAGTTCCCATGATGCTTTGGGGGATGTAAACAGGAAGTATAATGGAGTCAGTGAGTTAGCTGTGAGCTACAACTTGTTTTCAGCCTGTATCTGTTCACATGTAGTCAAACTGTCCCATCAGAGCAGCTGAAGCAGCTCCTGTCACACTGAATCTAAAAATATGTGTTTCACGTCTGTGTGTTTAGATTTGAGTTACGACTCTTGAGTGTGATACTCGACGCAAATTGCACAGTTCGCCTCTTTTCGTCCTCTGGAGAGCAGGAGCGAGATCAGGACGTTTCACGATGATCTGAGATATCGTCGCCCTTCAGCCGCTACTGAGCGATTTAAATGTGCCCGGTGGTGGTTACATACAAGTGATCGTGTTCAGTTGCGATTGGAGATACAGTGACATTTCTCTTCTTCTCTGTCTTTTATAGTCGTGTTCGTTCTTCAACTCCAACGCCGTTCCTCTCAAACTGTCCTTCCAAAACCTCGACCCTCTGGGAGACAACATAAACGTCATCTTCAAGGTAAAACGTTTCACCTGTTTTCATCGCTGAGGCTGAATTCAGGCTGTTCAGTCTGGTTTAAGCAGCTTGAATTCACTCTCACCTGATGTCTCTGTCCAGTCAGGAGACGACCTGCGGCAGGATATGCTGACTCTGCAGGTGATCCGGATCATGAACAAGATCTGGATCCAGGAGGGTCTGGACATGAAGATGGTCATCTTCAAATGTTTCTCCACCGGCAGAGGACGAGGTGAGGACACACCAGGTGTATAACAGGTGGACAGGTGTATACCAAAGGGGGACAGGTGTATACCACAGGAGGACAGGTGTATACCAAAGGGGGACAGGTGTATAGTAGGATGACATGTGTATACTAGGAGGACAGGTGTATACCACAGGAGGACAGGTGTGTCTGTCTGAGCAGTCAAACATGTCCTAGTCTTATTCACAAATAGGAAGAAATAAATAAAATAAAGTATGATCGACAGGTGTGTTGTTACCCGTTCTCAGGTATGGTGGAGATGATTCCTCACGCTGACACTCTGAGGAAGATCCAGGTGGAACATGGAGTAACTGGGTCCTTTAAAGACCGACCGCTGGCCGACTGGCTGCAGAAACACAACCCTACTGACGAGCAGTACGACAAGGTACGCACACCTGTACACACACCTGTACACACAGACTCTCCACAGATCTGGCAGGTCTTAAGCCCTGAAGCTCAAGTTTTAGTGTCTTTGCTGTTTTTATACAGCTGTGAATAAAGATCTCATGGATCGTCACATTAAGTGGCACCACGTACTTCTTAGATTTAGATTATTGATTATAGATCCTGGTTCAGATTCTTGTCATAGTGTGAGAGTCAGAAGAAACCTGCTTTATATTCAGCAGATTCAGGCTGCCGTTAATTTTTTATTAATTTTGGTGAAACATGTAATATAATGAATTATTGAACATTCTGTATCTCACCAAGCACACGTTGAATTGTTGCCATAAAACAATGTTGTTGGTGCTTCCTGATACCTGAGGATGAGGGGAAGGTGAAGAGTCTGTTAGTTTCTCAGAAACATCTGTAACAAAACATCTGGAATAATTTTCAGCCCCATATTAAAGTCAAAAATTCATTAATCATACCAGGAGACGTCAGCAGTCACGCAAAGTCACATTTAATGAAGTCAGACTTGGATCAATAAGTCTCTTCACAACACAGCCCTCAGTCCCACCTGACCCACCTGAACTACCTTAACTACCTGACCCGCCTGACCCGCCTGACTTACCTGACCTGCCTGACCTGCCTGACTTACCTGACCTACCTGACCCATCTGACCCACCTGACCTACCTGACCTGCCTGACCTGCCTGACCCACCTGACCTGCCTGACCCGCCTGACTTACCTGACTTACCTGACTTACCTGACCCACCTGACCTACTTGACCTGTCTGACCTACCTGACCCGCTGACCTACCTGATCTGCCTGGCCCACCTAACCCACCTGATCTACCTGAACTACCTGACCCACCTGACCTACCTGACCTATCTGAGCCACCTGACCCACCTGACCTATCTGACCCACCTGACCTACCTGACCCACCTGACCTACCTGACCTATCTGAGCCACCTGACCCGCCTGACCTGCCTGAACTACCTGACATACATAACTTACCTGTTGTACCTGACCAGCCTGGGACCCTCATCACTGAATATGATGAACATACATGCAGTGTACAGTTACTAACTGTACTGTATAAACTGTGTTCAGGCGGTGGAGAACTTCATCTACTCGTGTGCCGGCTGCTGCGTGGCGACCTACATCCTGGGAATCTGCGACCGCCACAACGACAACATCATGCTGAAGACCAGCGGTCACATGTTCCACATCGACTTCGGGAAGTTCCTGGGACACGCACAGATGTTCGGAAACATCAAACGGTGATATTCATATTCATCATATTCATGTCATATTCCTGTGTGATGAAGAGCTGTGACATCATCAGCCATCATCATCATTATCCATGTTTAAAGAACTGACACCTGATCAGCCTGAACTCAGGTTCACTGAACACTAAAATGCTGAATCTCACAGAAGCAAAGTCCAGTCACAGTTTTTGAAATCATAGGTTCTCATGGCAGCGTAACGAGCAGCTCAATCGGCGCTCTGACAGTTTGGTATCATAATATATTAATATAAAAGCACAATAATAATAATATAGTAGTAATACATTGTTATTATATAGCAGTGATCAACCGATATGGGTTTTTCAATGGCAGATGCCGATATTTAGAGAGCAGGACATATAATGCCAAAACAACATTATTCCATGCACATTACAATCTAATATACATGGTTATCTTAGCCAGTAACATGTTGTTTTAGGTGGAATTTTTATTAATTAATGAAATTGAAAAATACATTGGTTTTGCGGTAGATTTCAGGACGTGACGGGTGTTTAAGGGCGAGCAGGGTACAGTCATTCTACTGCATTATTCTATACAATCATAACATGATATATATTTAACACTAGCCAGTAATGGTTTTAGATTACATTCGCTGTCGTTTAGGAGAAACGTGTTAACATTTAGAAAAGACGATGGTGACTGAGGATATTTAGGCAAATGTTTACAACAGGATGCAGGAGAGTTGTAGCCTGTATGTTATTGTTAATTGTGTCTGTGCTGTGATTGGTGTGTGATGCGGATCATGTGACGCGTGCAGGGACCGCGCCCCCTTCGTCTTCACCTCCGACATGGCGTACGTCATCAACGGAGGGGACAAACCGTCCAGTCGCTTCCACGACTTTGTGGATCTGTGCTGCGAGGCGTACAACCTGATCAGGAAACACACACACCTGTTCCTCAACCTGCTGGGCCTGGTGAGTACAACACACACACATCAACACACACACACACACACACACACACACACACACATCAACACACACTCTCCAGTGATGGTGTTGTCTCTGATGTTCATAAACGCTCATAAATCTGCTTAGAAATCATAGAAAAAAGAAGCTGCTTATAACTTCGCCTGATAATCAGCATATTTCTCTTCAGTATCAACAGTAAACCTGTGATAGATGGCTGTTTCCATGGTTACAGAGCAAACAGGTAATGCTGTAGTGGGTGTGTGTGTGTGTGTGTGTGCAGATGTTGTCCTGTGGGATTCCTGAACTGTCTGATCTGGAGGATCTGAAGTACGTCTACGACGCGCTGAGACCTCACGAGTCTGAGGCCGACGCCACCATGTACTTCACCAGGTGCGCACACACACACACACACACACACACCAGGTACAGATACGACGGTTTATTAACTCTACACCCTAAAACAGAGGCATACAGGATGGATGAAGAAGACAAAAAAACTAATGAATTTCAGTCTACTGTCCGTTATATCGTCATCTGCTGGAAACAGTTCTAGTTCCAGATTCAGATTTGATTAGAAAGGAAGTCAGAGCTTTAAAGGACTCCACCAGGTTTACTCCGTGCAGATCAGTTTACTGCTCATGGTTAGTCCTCCTGTGGAGACAGTTCTGCCAACTTGTTTTCCTTGTAATTAAATGACGTGTTCTGACGATCCAACATGTCAGTACCTCAGTCTGGTGTCCCACATACACAAGGCAGTAAATAAAAGGCTAAAAGGCAACTAGGCTAACGTGAGACAGTAGCAGTCTCAGCCTCGTGACTTTTTTTCTCCAACTTTATTGGCAGACATTGAATGTACAGAGAACAGAAGTGATGTATCACACAAACACAAGAAAAACATACAGTCGAACATCAACAGAGGACATAAATAATAAATAAGTAAATACACAAAAAATAAAAATGACAGGTTGATGTTAGTCAATTCTGAGTGTGAAAAGTCAGACGGTAAAACCACACTGGTCCTTTAACCCTCTCTCTACCTGTGTCTGTGTGACCTGAGCAGGTTGATCGAGTCCAGCCTGGGTAGCGTCGCCACCAAACTCAACTTCTTCATCCACAATCTGGCTCAGATGAAGTTCGCCTCCTCGGAGGATCGTCCCACGCTGTCGTTCGCTCCCAGAGTTCACACGGCGAAGAGCGACGGCCTCATCAGAAACCTCTACATCTGCAGACACATCCGCACCGCCAATCCCAGCAAAGGATACGTGAGTCCATCTGCGACATGCAGGGCGGGTAGTTAAAGAACGATGCAGGACGAGTAGTTAAACTACTATGCAGGACGGGTAGTTCAGGGACGATGCATGGTAGGTAGTTAAGGGACAATGCAGAGCGGGTAGTTAAAGAACGATGCAGGACGGGTAGTTAAAGTACTATGCAGGACGGGTAGTTAAGGGACGATGCAGGGCGGGTAGTTAAGAGACGAAGCATGGCAGGTAGTTAAGAGACAGATGCAGAGCGGGTAGTTAAGGGACAGATGCAGAGCGGGTAGTTCGGGGACGATGCAGGGCGGGTAGTTCAGGGACGATGCATGGTAGGTAGTTAAGGGACGAAGCATGGTAGGTAGTTAAGGGACGATGCAGTACGGGTAGTTAAGGGACGAAGCATGGCAGGTAGTTAAGGGACGATGCAGAGCGGGTAGTTAAAGAACGATGCAGGACGGGTAGTTAAAGTACTATGCAGGATGGGTAGTTAAGGGACGAAGCAGGGCGGGTAGTTAAGAGACGAAGCATGGCAGGTAGTTAAGGGAAAGATGCAGAGCGGGTAGTTAAGGGACGATGCAGAGCGGGTAGTTCAGGGACGATGCAGAGCGGGTAGTTCAGGGACGATGCAGAGCGGGTAGTTAAGGGACGATGCAGAGCGGGTAGTTCAGGGACGATGCAGTGCGGGTAGTTCAGGGACGATGCAGAGCGGGTAGTTAAGGGACGATGCAGGCGGGTAGTTAAGGGACGAAGCATGGTAGGTAGTTAAGGGACGATGCAGGGCGGGTAGTTAAGGGACGAAGCAGGGCGGGTAGTTAGATCACAGGTGCTAATTGAGATGAAATAGGTTAAACATAAAAAATATACAAATAATAAAAACAGGTACAAACAGATGAGCCAAAGAACAAAGAAGGCTTCATTAGCCACGTTTGTGGAAAGAAACGCTCGACAGATAATCATTTATTGGTTTGATTTGTCTGATATTTGTTGATAAATGGTTGAAACTCAAACATAAATGAGCTGAAGGAACTTTTAGTCGTTTATTGTCTGGGTTTGAAGGTTGGAGGTTCTTTGTGAGGACCTATCAGAGTGTCCTGAGAACATTTTCTCTGGTCCTCTTCAAAGAGCTGTTAGAGGGTTATGACTTGGTGTTAGCATTAAGGTCAGGTTAAGGTTAGGGGACAGGGATGAAGTCACTGAGCGTCCTCACAGGTCTAGAAGTACAGATGTGTGTGTGCGTGTTTTTCAGGCCTTTGTTGTGAAGGTGGAGCGTGACGGTCAGCAGGAGGCGCTGCTGGTTCAGAGGACGTTTGAAGAGTTTCATGAACTTCACAGCAAACTGAGACTCACCTTCCCCTCATCCAAACTACCCAGGTACACACTCAGCTGAATTCAATTTTATTTAGAGAGAGAGACAGACAGACAGATAATAATAAGACTAATAACAACTGTAGTAGCAGTTGTTGAGCAGGAACACAGGGGCAGCAGGTGGCCCACAACCACAGATCCAGACTCTGCAGGAACATGGGGGCAGCAGGTGGCCCACAACCACAGATCCAGACTCTGCAGGAACACGGGGGCAGCAGGTGGCCCACAACCACAGATCCAGACTCTGCAGGAACACGGGGGCAGCAGGTGGCCCACAACCACAGATCCAGACTCTGCAGGAACGGGGCAGCAGGTGGCCCACAACCACAGATCCAGACTCTGCAGGAACGCTGGGCAGCAGGTGGCCCACAACCACAGATCCAGACTCTGCAGGAACGCGGGGGCAGCAGGTGGCCCACAACCACAGATCCAGACTCTGCAGGAACGCGGGGGCAGCAGGTGGCCCACAACCACAGATCCAGACTCTGCAGCTCCGGAGGCAGAAATACCTGCTGAAAGCGACAGAAGGAGAGAGGAGAGAGACGAGAAAGCACAAAACTACGGGAGAGAGAAGATGTCGAGTTAGTAACATGCAGTAATGGGATAAAAATGCACACAGACGGAGAGGGAGAGGAGGAGAGAGGAAAGAGGTGCATCATGGGAAGTCTCCCGGCAGTCTAGGCCTACAGCAGCATAACTAAGGGATGGTTCAGGGCTCACCTGAGCCAGCCCTAACTATAAGCTTTATCAAAGAGGAAAGTCTTAAGCCTACTCTTAAATGTGGAGATGGTGTCTGCCTCCCGAACCCAAACTGGGACCTGATTCCACAGGAGAGGAGCTTGATAACTGAAGGCTCTGGCTCCCGGTCTACTTTTGGAGACTCTCAGAACCACAAGTAACCCTGCATCCTGGGAGCGCAGTGTTCTAGTCGGATAATAAGATATTATGAGCTCTTTAAGATATGATGGTGCCAGACCATTAAGAGCTTTGTAGGTGAGGAGAAGGATTTTAAATCCTATTCTGGATTTTACAGGACTCCCTGAATGATCTCTTTTCCTGGGTCTTGTCAGTACACGTCTCGTCCTCTGTAACCTTTTACCCCCCCCCCAAACACACACACACACACACTCAGGACTCGGTTTCAGTGTTCAGCGTATCTCCTCTTTGCTCTGCCCACAGTTTCCCGAGCCGTTTTGTGATTGGTCGGTCCCGTGGTGAGGCGACGGCTGATAGGAGGAAAGACGAGCTGAACGGTTACGTGTGGCACCTGATCCACGCCGCCCCGGAGGTCGCTCAGGTGATGAATAACTGTGTCCTTCAGTACTTACAGGTTCTGGTTCTTTGCTGGAGCGTCGGACGAGACTTCAGAGGGATATTATTTTGTCTTGATTGTCTCCTCATTTTTCCCTCACATGCATGTTGTCTTTACGTCTTCGTCCCTCTGACTGAAGACGAGAGGGAAACATGAGACGTCCTCCCGTCTCATCTGAGGAGACACATGTTTATGTGTTTGTTTGCCTTTTATGTTGCACGCTTACAGATCAACCTAACATCTGGCTGCAGTGACGTACAGGTGTACTCCAGTACACTGTGACATCACTGCCGGGCGGGGTTACAGGTGTAACAGAGGGAGCACACTTCAGTGATGAAACAGACTGAAACTCTGAGCCGGAGAAACACTGACGTTACGATGCCGTTTAAAGCTTTTTTTATAAAGAAAGTTTCTGATACATTCAGGTTTTCTCATCAAACCTCACGCGGGAACATTTTCATGCGCTTCTCCTAAACCTCTCAGTCAGGTTTGTTCTTACAAGTCAAATTCACCAAAATCTCTTCACTGCACAAACTTGTTGTAAATGAACTCGTTTGAACTTGATGGACGTCACCTGTTCAGCAAGTGAACGTTGGTGACATTAGATTAGATTAGATTCAACTTTGTCATTACACAGGTACAAAGTACAAGGCAACGAAATGCAGTTTAGGTCGAACCAGAAGTGCAATAAGCAAGTGCAGGATATAAAGTGTGTGCATAAACTCAGGATAGAGCAGGATTATGAAAATATTTTACAAGTATACTGTGGTATATGCAGATGGCATTACTATAAACAGAAGTATACTGATGGATATGTACAGTAATGAATTGGACCGGGCAGAACAGCAGTGCAATGAATAATAAGTTGTGCAAATTATGGACAGAAATAGTGAACAGTGCAGTAGATGAGTTGCTGCAGTATTCATTACAGAGTACTGGAGTGCAAATGATGCAGTGTATGTATAAATAAATAGTCCGGTAGTGGTTGCCTTCATGTTGCCTTCATGTTGTCTTCATGTTGTCGTCATGTTGCCTTCGTGTTGTCGTCATGTTGCCTTCACGTTGCCTTCATGTTGTCGTCATGTTGTCGTCACGTTGTCGTCACGTTGTCGTCACGTTGTCTTCACGTTGTCTTCACGTTGTCTTCACGTTGCCTTCATGTTGTCGTCATGTTGTCGTCATGTTGCCGTCATGTTGTCGTCATGTTGTCGTCGTGTTGCCTTCATGTTGTCGTCACGTTGTCTTCGTGTTGTCATCGTGTTGTCGTCGTGTTGCCTTCATGTTGTCTTCGTGTTGTCCTCGTGTTGCCTTCATATTGTCTTCGTGTTGCCTTCATGTTGCCTTCATGTTGTCGTCATGTTGTCTTCGTGTTGTCCTCGTGTTGCCTTCATGTTGTCGTCATGTTGCCTTCATGTTGTCATGTTGTCGTCATGTTGTCGTCATGTTGCCGTCATGTTGTCGTCGTGTTGCCTTCATGTTGTCTTCATGTTGTCGTCACGTTGTCTTCATGTTGTCGTGTTGTCGTCGTGTTGCCTTCGTGTTGTCGTCGTGTTGCCTTCATGTTGTCTTCATGTTGTCGTCACGTTGTCTTCGTGTTGTCGTCGTGTTGTCGTCGTGTTGTCGTCGTGTTGCCTTCATGTTGTCTTCGTGTTGTCCTCGTGTTGCCTTCATGTTGTCTTCATGTTGTCTTCGTGTTGCCTTCATGTTGTCGTCATGTTGCCTTCGTGTTGTCGTCGTGTTGCCTTCATGTTGTCTTCATGTTGTCGTCACGTTGTCGTCACGTTGTCGTCACGTTGTCTTCGTGTTGTCGTCGTGTTGTCGTCGTGTTGCCTTCATGTTGTCTTCGTGTTGTCCTCGTGTTGCCTTCATGTTGTCTTCATGTTGTCTTCGTGTTGTCCTCGTGTTGCCTTCATATTGTCTTCGTGTTGCCTTCATGTTGTCGTTGTGTTGTCGTCATGTTGCCTTCATGTTGTCGTCATGTTGTCGTCCTGCAGCTGCTGTATCAGTCAGTTAGTTTCAGTTTGTCTCTCATGTTTCATCTTCAGTTCAGCTTCAGTTTCATTTCTAGTCAGTGGTTTCTTGGAAATGTTCTCAGTGTGAAGAAACCTATCAGCCCGTACACACACACACACACACACAGACACACACACACACACACACACACACACACACACACACACACAGACACACACACACACACACACACAGACACACACACACACACACACACACACACACACACACACACACACACTCTCACACACACACACACACACACACACACACACACACTCTCTCAGGGTGTGGATCAGCTCTGCTGTATCAGGTCTTTCCAGTTTTAGAAACTTGGCAGAATGAATGAGAGTTTTCTGTCTCTGCTGTTGACTCTCCCACATACTCAAACTAAATTTGACTTTATATGTTATTATTTTATTATATTTGCATCAAAGCTGTCGCGTTGCTTCTGTCTGGAGGTTTCTGTCATTAAACATCAGCTTCACTGAGTTTATTTAACTTCCTGCTTCACTGTGAAGAAACAAGCCATCGGGAGTGACGTCACATGTTTATATGTAAACAGTATTTATTAACCTTTACGGACTTCCTTCTCGGTGTGGATTTAATCAGAAGTCACTAAAGCAGGTTTATGACTGTTGGACTTCCTGTTTGTCTGACAGCAGATTCGTCCTGCAGGTCGAGGATGTAAATAATCCGAAGTTGTTTCTACAAACTTTAAGTTTCTTCAGCATCAGAATATAAAAGTGACTGAACATCAAACATAAAAGCTTTAAGACAGAAATATAAAACATTTGTTTCGAGTGCAATAAAAGATCAGATGATGGCTTGTGATCATTTATGATCTGACCTGTAACTGGTTAATAATCCTGGATCATCATTAACCTTTAAATCAACAATTTAACGTCATTATTTTCTGACTAATCAGAGATGAATAAAACTAAATATGACTATATGAATATGAAGCGTCGCCTCTTTAGTGTCCAGATGTAAACAGATGAAACATCTAATTGAAAAATATAAATTGTGTGTTGCAGTGTGACCTCGTCTACACCTTCTTCCACCCGCTGCCCCGAGACGAGAGACCAGGAACCCCCACCAGCAAACCAGCAGGTACGCACACACACACACACACACACACACACACACACACACACACACACACAGCAGTGTATTTAAAGGTACGGTGCACATTAATCGACGTGTACATGTAACAGCAGTGTTGCAGCATGTGGAGGGTTTGAGCTCCACCCGACTGTGATCCATTAAGACCCTGTTAAAGTTTAACTGGTCCACCCACACATGCTTCACTATTACACACCTGCCAAAGAGCACACACACACACACACACACACACACACACACACACACACACACAGTCAGGGTTTAAAGTCTGGTGTGTTTTCCAGCCTCTGATTAGATCAGTGTGTTCAGGTCACAGCTGGAGTTAACTCACACTCTTATCCTGGTTACACTGGTTGTATAAGTGCACAGACCTGCAGTCAGCAGCTCAGCTGTTGATCTGACGTGTCTCTGTGTGTACTTGAGTGTGTGTTTTTGTGCATGTTGTGTGTGTTGCAGAGCTCACGTGGTCTCCAGCTTCGGGGAAAGAGCTCGGCGAGGTCAAACTGTCCATCTCCTACAAGAACAACAAACTCTTCATCATGGTCATGCACATACGAGGACTGGTCAGTCTGACTGTGTGTGTGTGTGTGTGCGTGTGTGTTGAGTGTGCATCCAGACTTGTTGCTAGGTAACTGCTCTGTGACATCACATGGTTTGTTGTCTGGAACAATAAAGCTCTCTGCAGATTTATCACAACAGTCATCTGTTGATCTGATGTTCTCAAACTGCTCGGAGGAAACCGGTTCTGGTGGAACCCAACTGAGAGTCATATGTTCTTATTCATGCAGCAGCCCCTGCAGGACGGCACAGACCCGGACCCCTACGTGAAGCTCTACCTCCTCCCGGACCCCCAGAAGACCGGCAAGAGGAAGACCAAGGCAGCACGACGCACCTGTAACCCCACCTACAACGAGATGGTACAAACTGCACTTCCTGTCTGATAATATGAGGCTCTGATTGGTTCATCAGTTAGTACGCGGTCGTTTCTTATTATGCGGATGATATTAAACTTGATAGCACAGAAACAGGAAGTCCTGATACCTGCCAGCCAATCAGAAACCAGCTGCTCTTCTGAATAATGGGACAGTGAAGTAACCCGACGAGCTGCTGGCGTGCCGGCGTACAAACATGCTTCCAGTAGATAGAAAACACGAGCTGCGATAACATACGCTGAGCTAACAGCTAAAGCTAAAGTGAACTCACCTCAACATTCAGGTAACAACACTGTAGTTTAAACAGCAACATTTAAAGCAGTCTGTACGGTATCAGTTTGTAGTCCCATTCTTATTGGTCGGTTCGGTCGCCGCAGGCTGGTTATGGTCTCCAAAGCTAACAAATCATCCGTCGGTGGACGAGTCTCGCAGTCTGAACGTTTTGGATCAAAGATTTGACCACGTTTCTCTCACGAGTGTCGACTTTGGTCTCAGACGGACCAGAATCACACAGCGTGAAGGGACCCGAAGTCTTCCAGCTGTCAAGACCGAGTCTCAAATCACGTTTTTGTGACCTAAGTTTGGCTCGAGGTCTCAGGTCTCAGGTCTCAGGTCTTCAGCTCAGACTATGACTCACATATTTGCCTCTAAAACTCTCAAAAAGACTCAAAAATAAAGAAAACTATGATTATTTCTGTCCCCAAAGAACCACAAACCTGATTCAGAGGCGTCTTTGTCGTCCGTCTGTCCGTCCGTCCCGTCCTCGTGAACGCGATATCTCGGGAACGCCTGGAGGGGATTTCTTCACACGTGACTCAAACGTCCACTTGGACTCAAAGACGAACTGATTCGAATCTGGAGGTCAAAGGTCACTGCGACCTCACAAAACACGTTTTTGCCCATAACTCAAGAACTGAGGCGGTAATTAAGACAAAATGTCACATGTTGATGCTTAATGGGAAACACCGATGACGTGATGACGTGTTTTACCCAAAAGGTCAAAGGTCAACTTCGCTGTGACATCGTAATGTCCTGGAAAAACCCTTTTTTTGTCCGTTATTCAACACCACAGCTCGGGAACAGAAGGGGAGACCGACCTCGGGGTCTGACTTCCATTTAGCCCTAAAATACACGTTATACCTTTTCTCCAAGTCTTCACTGCATAAATTATATGAGTCTGGATGGAAACTGCAGCGTGACTGGCTGGTGGACGCAGACCGCCGCGGGCCGCTGACTCTAGTTATATATTTTCGTCCTTCCTCGTTTCTTGTCTTCTTCTTCTGTTCGGTCTCATTTTCCTTTTATTTATTTCCTCCTCCTCCTCCTCCCTCCCCCCTCCAGCTGGTGTATGAGCGGATCCCTCGGGGGGACCTGGACCAGAGGGTGATCCACCTGCGGGTTCTTGGTGACGGGGCTTTCTGGGAGAACACCTTGCTGGGAGAGACCTTCATCCCTCTGAAGAGGCTGGTCCCGGGTCAGCACTGGGTGGACTGGCACCAGCTGGGTGCCGCCGGCTCCGACTCTGGCCACTGACAGACAGGAGACAGGAAGCGGTGGATCGAGAGGAAGAGAAGAAGAGAAGCGGTTCTCCTCACGGGGACAGAAGACAAAAGGAAAACCCTTTCAAAGTAAAAGCCGTGGCTGATCCTCCGTCTGTGTGAGAGTTTAGGTTAAAGCTGCAGTTTACCTTCACTGACGTCAGCAGAAAAACGTTATTTTGGAGACGTTTGGTTTGTTTTTGAACGCACTCAGACAGACAACATCTGGACTTTAATTGGTAAATTATCAGATTAATAATTATTATAAAATTATTCAAGACGTTTTTATCAGAGTTTTGCGAATGAGGCAGATTTATTTAAACTTTTTCAAAATTTAAAATTCTCCCGATTTGATTTCAAGACAACAAACTGTCCAATGAAGTTAATGAGTTAAACCGACTAACTAGTTCTTTTGTTCTCGGTCTTAAACTTAACGTAAATATGTGAACACAAATGAGAACTTTTACACTTTAAGTGTTTTGACTGTCAGCAGATATCAGAGTTAGTCGTAATGTCGTTAAACTCGCGCCTTTATGTTGAAGGGACGACAGATGAAGGAGTTTCCTGTTCAGACTCTGATGTTTCTTCTTCTTCACTTTGTTTTCAGACGATTCGATGATCAAACGATTCCCTTTGAAGTGATTTTTTTAGAATAATATTCACTGCTTTTGGTTCTGACTGATGATTTAGTGATATTTTTCTTCCTGTCTGCACGCGTTGAATCATCACAGAAAAACGGACACGAAGTTCAGAATTAATACAATAATAAGAAGAAGAATTACAATTAAAGACTTATTATCTCATAATCTCATTACACTCACATGATCGTGGATGAAGGCGGAGAAAAATAAGAAAGTAAATGCACATTTACTGTTCAGTTTGTTCACATTTTACACAACTTTTATTGTAAATCATTGAGAAAGAAACTTTTTTTAGAAACTTTATTTAATACAGAAGTAATTAATGAGATAAAACCACCTGTTCGTGGCCAGTTGAGTCATTTTCCAGGACTTTTCCAGGACCGAAAAGCTGCATTTAAGAATTCCAGGGACATTTGTTTGCAGCTTTTTGCGTCTGGAAAATAAAACCTTGCGATTTCAGCACAAAAAGAGAAGAGTTTTAACTTTGTGAGCTGCGGGAGTGTTTCTGTACATACAGAGCTTTAGCCTAAATGTTGCTAACAGGAAGTAGCTGAAGTGGTGTTGGAGTCGCGCTGTGTTAGCGCCGTACAGACAGGAAGCAGACCGCGGGATATTTTTATAGCGAGGATGTGGATTTGATTTTCTACCTGCGTGAGCGTCTGAGAGAGGTCCCGTCGTCAGGAGGAAGAGGTGTCGCTCAGTTTGCCTTTAAGCTCGCCGTGTCTCGTTTCCTTTCGGCTCTTAATAATCCGCTAATCAGCGTCTTTGAAGCGCGGGCCGCCGCTCGGCGTTTCTGCATTTCATTCCTTGGTTTTTTTAATCCTCTTTCTGCCTGTGATTTTGTACTTTTTGGGAACGATTTGTGGCCGTTGTAAAACTGCGTCCGTGGGTTTCTAACAATCCAGGTCGCGGTGAATATTGAAGGGGAAGCGAGTTGTTTTCCTGCAGGTTGTTTTTTGCGCCGCGGACGAGACAAACTGAGGCACCTGCAGGAAACAAACTCCACTGATCTGTTCAACACTCTTTTCCAGAAACATGTTCGAAAGCTCGAAGAAGAAGTTCAGATTCATAAATGCTTTTCCTGCGATGTGAGCTGCAGCTGAGGCTCCTCAGTTCGGTTGAATCAGCATTTATTTTAATATTAATAACAGCGGGTGGGCCTTTCCCATGGCGGCGTCGCTATGGGACGCGCCGTCGGGGCCGCCGTGTTCGGACAGGACACGGAGCGAGTTTTAGAGGCGCTGCCAAGTATTATTTAAACATTCAGATGAGTAACACCTGAGACACCTGAGTAACCCGGGGAGTGTGAAGTAAAAAAGGCAGCTGTCCTCGTGTCGCTGTGATGGGAAGGAGTGTTGTGCAGCGAAGGTGGTGAGTTTGAGTCCCGAGGCCGGTGGCACGCTGGTCCACAGGGACAGAATGTAAGTTCACAGTGAACTGGATCTTTACGTACTGTACATACTGAAGTGAAAATGTGACTTAGATTTTCCACTGCAGCGTCGTGTGACCCACCGCTCTGACTTACAGGCTGTTATTAATGTGTAACTTTAATTTTGGAACATGTTTTATATTATTTGCACTACAAAATAAACTTGAACTGAAAAAAAAAAGGTTGAGTTTCCTCTGAAACATCTTTTTTCCTTTTCTCTCCCTGCATCTGAACGTCTCCTCCTCCTCTTCTTCACCTTCATCATCTCCTGCTCTTTTCCTTACCTGCATACGCTTTCTCTCATCTTCCTCCTTCCCTCATTATTTGCAGATTTAAATGAACAAGTTAGTCGTTTAATTTCTGCACAAAATGACATATGGTGTCGGGGACCAGGTGTATAAAACGGACAAAATGTAAAAGCATCAAGACGTAAATCGTCTCGCGTGACGTCCTCACGCAGAATCACGAAAATACGAATTAAAGCCTGTTGATAAATGGCTGATTACCTTCACCTGGACTTGATTCGACATTTGGAGGATTTCACAAGTGTTTCACAAAAAGCAAAGACTAGAGAAATGTACCAACATGATGATGATAGGCTAGTAAGGGCCCCTCAGATTCATCCTGGGACTCCACGTGGGGCCTGAACCCCAAGTTGGACACCACTGCACTAAACCCTCAAACTGGGAAATAAGAGGTTTAAGGGTTTTTTTTTAATTCAAGGGGACAGGAGCTTGTTTTGGTGATTGTTTTTCTTCCCAATACATGAAAGAATAAGTCAAAATTAAAAGTCATTTTATGTCTTTTTGTCTTGTTATTCAATATACGGATGACAATAAGCTATTTTTATTATTAGTGTTGTACATAGCTCCTATAATGTTTTTCACTAAGGGAATACGGAGGCACGAGCCGGCTGCTGCTCGTCTCCTGGGATGCTTTTAAAAGCAAGAACACCTGGTGCAGGTTGAGCCCTGTGGGTCAAAGTAAGGGGCCGCAGGCTGGTGAACACGTGGCCGCAGGAAGGGGGCCTGCAGGCCTGGACTTTGATTATGCAACAGAGCAGCCGTGTGCACGTGCAGCTGCGGCACGCTCCCCGGGCCGCCGGTAACACCGCGACGCTCCCCGGGCCGCCGGTAACACCGCGACGCTCCCTGGCCGCGGCTTCCTAAAGGAAGGCGTTTGGCGACGGTCCCTTGACTTTCTGATGAAATCTCACACGGAAGCGCAGAGACGGAAGCGACGCGGCGGTTAAACTTCTACTTTACAGGCTAACAGAAGCAGTATTATAACACTGGAAGGAGATTAAAACTTGACCCGGACAACGGAGCCGACACAGAGTGTGGTGTTTTTTTTGTGTGGATATAATCTCTTGAATCTCTCGTCGCTCCGTGGTTTAAAAGAACCGCTAAGCTAGCTGCTGCTGCTAAGCTAACCCGCTAGCATCGCCGGCTGCCGTTGAAAGCCCGAGGAGACCTCCAGCCGCCGCCTTCCCCCGGACATTAAAAGCAGACAAAATGGCTCTCCTTTCGTCTTCAGACCTGGATTTCTCCTCGTACCGCGATTCGAGCGTGTCTTGCCTTTCTCTGTACTCCAGCAGCGTCTTTACGAAACTCTCCACAAGAAAGAAGTCCAACCACCACTCTCAGCAGAGCGTGTCCGCCGCGCAGCGCGCCCACGTCAGGGACGGCGTTTCCTGGGTCCCGTCCGGCTGTGAGGGTCGGTGCCGGTCAGAGTAAAGACGATGCTTCACTGAAACTCTTTGCTGGTATACATGGGAAAACGCCATTAGCTGCTCGTGTTGACCTGGCTGGAGCCGCTGCAGCCCCCTACAGTTTGACAGCTGTCAGATTAGCAGCTAAACTATAAAGCGGCTGCCACTAACTTACCGAGTTGTCTCCGTCGCTCGGGTTATGTCAGATACTTTCGATTTAGCACTTTTGAGTTGAAGAAAATGTTCAGAAGTATGAGCGGCCAGGGACACTTATCCGGCGGGCAGAGCTCGTCCACTGCGCCCCGGCAAGGAGTCGCCTCTCCCGGGCTGGACAGTCAGGAAAGCTCGTGGATCGGCTTGCTGTCCGTGGTGTCCAGGCCTGCGCTGTCGTTTCTGCAAAGATATCTCCCGGGGCGGCCCCGAGCCCCGGCCCTGTCTGATACCGGAGGCGGGTGGATCGGTGGGGATTTAAAAAACAGCTTTGTTGATGAAGGAAGTGAGTTTTTAAGACAGCTGGACGACATGATGCCGCTAACGCAGCACCCGGCTGCTCACCTGACCTACCTGCGGTGTCAGCACGCCGGGGCCGCCGGCCTGCAGGAGCCGAGTGGCGGCAGCGCTTTAGCCTGGCTGACCGCCGATTCTCTGCGGGAGATGGGGATTCAAAGCGCAGAAGAAATGGACTCAAGTCTCTGCCAGCAATCTCAGATTGGGTATTTCTCTTCTGTCAGGACTTTCCTCAGCCATGTTGGGGTGAGCTCGGTGCCATCTCAGGAAATGAAACCCGCCGGAGGGAAGGACTGGGTGATGGAGGCGGTGGGTGCCTCAGTGAGAGCAGCGGGGGCAAGAGCAGGACGTGGTGGGGCAGCTTCTGGGGCGGCGAGGAGAGCTCGCAGAAAGGGCTGTTGCCAGATGCGTCCTGGGCTGAGGAGGGGACAGAGACAGGCCGGCTTTGTCCCCAACACCCGGTGGCTGGGACAAAAGCCCCCGCTGCCCAAACAACCGCCGTGTTTGTGCAGAGCGGCGGTAGGAGATGGACGCTGGGAGAAAACACTGGACCGACTGACAACAAAGAGGAGCTGGCCAACAATGGAGGCCTTCAAACAGTCCAGAACATAGCGGGGTCCACGCCAGACTACCGGCTCACCATCGGTAACCACCTGAGCAGTTCAGGAGCTGCCGCCGCCTGCAGCGAGGTGGCACTTCTGACCCCTGATCAGGACAATGGTTACTCCAGTCTGGAGGAGGAACACTTCCAGATGTGCCACCTGTACATGGCGAGAGCCCCGCGCGAAGACCGGCCACCGCAGGAGACGGGATCGACTGAACCGACTGAGCCTAGTGCCGCTGTCGGGACAGAAATGCAGGAAGAGGCTTCTGAGGAGGGAGGGTCTGCGTCAGGAAAGGTAGACGAGGAAGAGGGGGCACAGGAAGACGAGGAAGAACAGGAAGCAGCCGCCCAGGAGGGTCAGTGTGCGGAGGCGACGGGGCTCGCCACCCCCCAGTGCCAGAATAAAACCATCGCCTTCATCATGGGCTGCCCCTGCAGTGACGACGACAGCAGCCAGTCAGACGGGGAGTCCAGTGACGACGACGACGGCTTCGACAGCGAGGGCTCGTCGGATCTGTCCGACTCCACTGACGAAGACGACGATGGAGACTCGGACAGCGAGGGAGACTCTGAGGCGGAGCGGCTCTGGAGCTCGTTGTGCCAAAGCCTGGACCCGTACAACCCCCGAAACTTCACCGCCCGCCTGCACACCATTAGCACGCCGCCCAGGACCATCCCCAGCTCCACGCCGCCCTCCTCCACCCAGTCCACCCCTGCCTCCTCCCCTGACCTCACCCCGCTCCCTCTCCCCCCCCTCACCTCCTCCTCCCCTCCCTCCGGCCACGACGTCTGGGACGACTCGACCTCGGCCAGCGAGGCGGACGAAGCAGAGAGCCTCCGCCTGTGGAGCTCCTTCAGCTCCTCCTCGGACCCCTACAGCCCCTTTAACTTCCAGGCCCCGCTCAGGACTCGAGAGCGGTCAAGGCAGGGCCCCGGGCCAGGGCCAAGAAGGCCTCCCAGACTCCCTCTCACTCCCCCCGCCGTAACCCAGCATCTCCACCTGAGTACAGGAAGGAGGAGGCTGAGGAGAGGCTGGACAGCGGCTTCTCTGAACCCTCCACCTCCTCCGCCTCACAGAGCTGCAGCAGCTCCAAGAAGGTCAGTTTGTTTCCTGTCGTTCAGTTTGTCTTTGACGTCCAGGACTTGTTGTTGTTGTTGTTGTTGTTGTTGCACGTGTAGCAGTTTATAATAATCCGTATAATAACGTCAGAAAGTAACAGGAAGGTGTTTGTGTCTAAACTGATGTTGGAAACATGTCAAAGAGGACAGACTGTGTTTGAACAGCGTGACAGTTTTATTATTAAGTCATTTCTTGGAAGTTCAACAGCGTGTCGTCAGTTCTGCCCCCCCCCCGGGTCTCTGGGGGGTTTCTGGATTTAGAGCGTCTCGTTTTACTGCAGCTCTTCATGTGATGAAACATGTTGACTTGAACTGAAACTCAGACCGGTTTGTCATCATGTGACGCAGTACAGAGCCGCCCCCCCCCGACCCTCGGAGTCCCTGTTCATGTACTCTGAATGAATCCAGCGCAGGTCACCGGGGGCAACAGTTCAAACATAATAAAGACGAGTTTACTGTGTTTTTAAACACCGTCAACAGCCAATCGGCGCTCGGCCCTGCTCCACACTGACCAGGTGAGGCTGGAGGATCGGTTTCCACGGTAACGTCAGTCAGACTGATTTTTAAACTTCCCGAAATGAAACGTGATTCCTCGGATCAGCTTTAATTCTCGGTTCCTGTCAGGTGGAAGTGGGCAGAACCGCGAACGGCAGCAGATTTCTTCGTGTTTAACAGCGTCTGAGCGTCTTCGGCGTCGGCTCGTGTGCGTTTTTATTATATTTGTAATGTTTATATTTGTAAATAATGAGCAGAGCTGCTGCAGAAACAACTCGAGAGGAACAAACAGTAAAACTGGGGACTGCATCACCTCTCCTCACGTATTGATCCCCGATCAGAGGGGAGGTGTGTGTACGAAGGGGGTCAGATCTTTGACATTTGACACTTTTGACAAAGTAAGAAATCTCGTGATGGATAAAATGGTGAACAAACTGAGTAAACGTTGCTTCAGAAACGTGCGTCTCAAACACTGAAGTCTTGCAGTTGTGAAGTCTGTTGGCCAGATGATCCGTTAACCGTTAACGGATCGTAAACTGACTTCTGCCCGGTCTCCTCCTTCAGTAACAGGTGCGTTTGCTTTGCTGTAGCCTTCTCCCGCTCATTCAACATGTCCGATATTAAAACACGCACCCTGGTACCGGACGTCCGAAGTCCCACCCGGCTACCAGAATTCACTAAACTTTATTGAAAACTTCCTGTCAACATATTTGAAGTTGTGCACCAGCAGCACTGACTCAGGACTCTTCTTCTTCTTCTTCTTCCCGTCAGGTTCGTTTCTGCGACGATGTGGAGGAGTTCTTCGCCAGCTGCGGCGAGGAGGAGGAGGACCGGCGGGGCCCCTGGGAGGAGCTGGCCCGGGACCGCTGCCGATTCCTGCGGCGCTGCCAGGAGGTGGAGCAGAGCATCGCCTACTGCCTGCAGCCGCAGCACCGCAGCCTGGTGTCCCGGCGCCTCGCCGCCGTCCTCTACCTCCAGGACGCCTGAGGACGACCTCGTCGTTAAACGCCTGTCACGCTGAGGAAATGAAAAGCTGCACTTTCAGACACTACAGAGACACAGAGCTGCCGGACTCTGTAGACTTGTTTCTGACGTGGATCAGACCGAGTCCACGTGTGTTTGTGTTTCTGCAGCTGCGACTAATCCGACACGATTCAGGGCCGCTTCATGACTGACTCGCTGAGTAAAACTGTGCTGGTTTGAAGGGCTTAACCTGTGGCTTCACTGTGAGTCGCCAGCGTGTTCTGCCTGAACAGCGTCGGGACAAAAGCCAAGTCTTTTTATTTCTGCAGACGGGAGGAAGTCTAAAAATGTCCGCAGCTGTTTTCAGTTTCAGTATTTCCTCGAGCTGTTTCAGACCTTCACCTCGGTTTGTTCCTCTCGTGTAATCTTTCATTTTACATTTTGCAGTTTTTGTGCTGATGATTGCGTCCCAGACACAGAAACAAGCTGCTGTTTTCATCAGAAATGAAGCCAGGAAAGGTCGGAGGCGTCGGCTGATGATGAAAGGGGGAAGAAAGACAGAAAATATGTTTGTGTTCCACCAAATTCAGTTTATTTCATCACGATTTCTGGTAAAATACAGGATTATTTCACCACTTCAGGCCTCTGAAAATCATTCAAATGAAACAATCAACTCAAATCCACATTCAGTAATGATTTTCATTATTGATTAATCTACCAAAGAATAAGGCAATTAATCCATCGACCATTTATTGTCAGAAAATAGTGTAAAATGTTGTTTAAGTGACTCAGAGCAAATTATTAATATAGTTGTTGATTAATTTTCTGTCGATTAATCGTTGCGGCTCCAGTTAGTTTACGATCATAGAAGAAAACAGCAAATGTTCACATTTGAGAAAACCGATTAATCGATTATCAAAACGATTGCAGGCTCGATCCACCGATCGAATCGATCCGCCTGAAAAACAGTGAGGCTTTTTTTAAATTTTTGATGGAAGCAGCTTCTTTGTGCAACTCGGATGTAAAATCAAAGCGCGCTCGTTGGAATCAGACCAGTAAACCGATGGGATGAAACCACGAAGCGGTTTGAGGAGTCAGGTGTGAAATCAGTATTTCTATTTCCTGTTTGCAGCCGAAGCTTTTCGTTTGGTCCCGTTTTCTCTTTAAAGCCAAAGATCGCTGCGAGTGAGTGAGAGGAAGCTCAAAGTGTTGGAATCTGATTGATTTGCATGAATTTATCTCATTAATGTAGAAAATGTTCCTCTAACTGCTCAGACTGTCTCACATAATCACCGATAATCAATACACAGTAGATCACTGAGAACTGGTGTCCGTCCCTTTAATGAATCGTCTCTGACTGTTGAACTGAACGTCCCGGACTTCAGCCGGCAAACGTTGCTCTGCTTCTCCACGCAGCGCCGCCTGAACTCTGTCGCGACTTTGAGCAAAATAAAAAGACCCGACGACGTTTTAGAACAAAAAGTTCGGTGATTGAAGTTTGGAGCTGCGCCTGTCGGCAGACATCTTGTTGCTCGCCAGGTTTCAGTTACTGCCGATATGTTGGAGTATTACTGAGTATTATATACGGCTCTGTCGCGTCACCGTTATTTATTCATCGTTTAAACATTCACCTTCTTAGTCGACTAATAACCGTAGGATGTGTCTCTAATGTCTCTAACATCAGCCTCATTGTTGCTCCTCAGACGCATCGAGCAGCAGGCGGTCACGTGATATTTCTGGGTATTTAATTGGTTTAATGGACTCGAGAGGAAGTGCTTCTGTTGATCACATATTGATTTGTTATTAAGACCATCGTGTGGAGAGAGGCTTTACAGAGCGACAGGGAAATAGAGCTGCAGCTAACAAGTTTCATTGTCCAACAATCTGCCCGTTACTGACTTGAGTTTTGTCTCTAAAATGGGGAAAAACACTATTAAAATTGCACAGAGCCCAAAAGCCAAAGAGATTCGGTTTACTGTGATGATAAAACATCTGAGACGTATGAGAAACCGAACTAAACTGGACCTTCGACTCTTCGTTGACGATTTCAGCCGTAATGAAATGCAGAATAACAAGCCGTCCGTTTGCAGACGTCGGGTGCGATCACGTCGCAGCTGCACGGCACGTTTTCTGTTTCAGAGCTGTGGCTGTTGATGCTGAGGTCACAGTGACGGCGTTCAGTTCAACAAACGGGAAGTGTGAACTGTGAGGCTTGTGCTCCCGAGGAGGGATGGGACGATACACGATTTGATCGCAGATCGGGTTCATCGTGAAAATCCTCACGAGTGACTTGAAAAGCCCAAAACCAGTTAGACTTTATTTTCGTTAAAGGGTAAGTCCTGTATTTTATATACTGATACCGTTTGACATCCTGGAGCCGGATTTAAAAAAATAGAGGAATTATCACGTAAGAAAGAACAGACTCACACAATGTTCCTGTTTTGGTTTTTATTGATTTATTTATCCTTTATTGGTGCAGGGGGACCTTGTGATTTATGACGACCTTGTTTAAGATTGATTTCCACTAAAAGGACGTGTGTCCTCTCTGTGATGCCATACAAGTGATTCCAGCATGTTTTAGTGCCGTTCTAAGCGTATTATCGGGATAATATCGTGAATCTCCAGTATTTTGGCCAGGATAATCGGGACATGAAGTTGTCGTGTCGTCCCATGCCGACTCCTGAGAGTGAAACGTCGGGTCTCCTACAGCAGCGACTGTCATTAACAGACAGAAACACATGTGGACTGAAGGAACTGGGTATTTGATGTTTGTCGCTGCACAGTGTTGAATTAACCGGAGTCGTGTTTCTGTCAGATGATGTTTTTGTGACTAAAAATTACAAATCAGACGCCACGTTTGAATTAAAGCTCGTGCGCAGGAGGTGGACGTCCGGAGGAAACTACAGATGAATCTTTGCTGTTATTTTAGTCCAAAATGCTTTTTTATTTTTCTAATGCATCGATTGTTTGGTCGGTTACTCGTTCTGCTTAATCATTTCCTCACAAGTAAATATGACAATTGAATATTAAATCAATATTTAATGATCACTGGGTCATTTGCTTTTTCTCTTTCTTCGTAAACCTGTTTTTCATTGATCATCAAGTCATTGAATCAGCATCTTCGGGTCCTTGAATTCAGCTTAGAAATATTAACACAACGAACAATAGCCATTAAATAATTTTAAATGTGAAAGAAAACATCTAATTTATTATAAAGTAGCAGTTTGTCCAACAGGGGGCGCTGTTCGCTCACTGTGAGAGCTGCTGCCACCTACAGGACAGGAGAGTTACTGCAGACGTGCTGATGCTGCCACCTACAGGTAAACACGTGCTGCTGCAGTGCTTTTAGTTTGCAGCCACGTTAGCGACAACATCTCAGCAGCTGCTGGACTGCGATGAGACGTGCTTCATCGTTCACGCTCCCCTCAGGATGAACTGTAATAACTCTGCTGATCCTCTGACTTTCCATCTAGCGCCACCATCAGGTCGACACGTTAACGCGTCCGACACTTTGGTTCTGACCAAACACCTGCAGAGCTGCTGGCGTTCCCATCAGCCTCAGCTGCACTCTGTGTTTACTGCTAACCAGCTAATGTTAGCATGCTAACACGCTAAGCTAAGATGGTGAACATTTTACCTGCCAAACTGTAGAGTATTTCATTTCTTCATGTGTGCAGTCGGCATGAATAAACATTGAAAATATAGAGACTGTTTCAAAGTTTCCCTGGTGAAAGCTCTGGAAGAAGTAAATAGAAAAACCGGTAAGTGGACCTTTTTTGTGAAATTATTATTTTCAAGATCAAGACTGAACTCTCAGTTCAGTTTGTTCTGTCGTGTTCATCAGACACTGACTAATAGAAACACTCTCTCTCTCTCTCATGCACCAGTTATTATTGCTCTAATGGCTAATGGCCCTTCTGCTAACGCACTAATGAAACGTGAATGTTCACAGACGGGCGCCTTTCTGTGTCTGTAGAGCAGAAAAGCTGAATTGTCTTCAGGTAGTTCTGCCTCAGTTCAAGTCAAACATTGAAACTCATGAGCGCCCCCTGGAGTCGAAGGTGTTTAACACCTGTCTCCCTCAGACTCCCCTCCACAGTCCGCTCCAGGAGACGAGGTGTCGGGAGACTCCCCCCCGCCGTGTCTGCCGTCCTCCAGCTCCACCAGGCCCTGCAGGTACTTGATGTACCTGATGGCGGCTCTCAGCGTCTCCACCTTGCTGAGCCGCTTGTCTGCGCTCTGACCCGGCAGGTGGTCCCTCAGTTTGGCGTAACCCTGGTTCACACACCTCACCCTCTGACGCTCTCGCTCGTTACGTTTCTGAATGAACGCCGGCTCGAAGGGACACTCGTAGACGCTGAAGTGTCCGTGGTGGTGGAAGGGGGCCAGGTAGGGCAGAAGCCCGGGGCCGGGGCCTCTCAGAGGGTCCTTGTAGGGGTCCATGCTGGAAGGGTAGAGGAGGAAGGGGACGGAGCCGGACACAGAGACGCTGCGGTCCTCACGGTGAGACAGACTGAAGCTCAGGTAAGATGATGGCGAGAAGGCGGAGCTCATCATGTGACCTCTACTGACTGATACCTGCTAAGGATTAACAGACCTCGTAGAACCACCAGAGACCTCAGTGAAGGTTCATCCTCAGACGCTCAGAGTCCTGCTGACCTGCAGAGACACAGACAGACACCAGAGACACAACCTGAGACACTTAAAACTAGCTGTGTAAAAGTAGTATGTTGTACTTTTACTGCAATACTTGAACTTCATGAAGCTGAGAATAATTCTGCACTTTTACTCAAGTACGATTTAGTAAAAGTACACATTATGCAGAGTGTTACATACACTGGGTGATTATTATTGATGCATTGGTGTTGGAGCAGCATGTTGCTGGTGCAGGTGGAGCTAGTTTTAAATACTTTATGTACTGTTTGGTCATTTAATCTATAATCTTGCATCATATTTAATTTGTTGATCAGGTGTAAAATAGAATAAAACATATTTTATTTCCCTCTGAACTTCAGCGGAGTAGAAGTATAAAGTAGCATGAAAAGAAAAAGATTCAAGTACAAATTAACTTAGTTACTTTCCAATTGAATGTACTGAATATGATGTGAATATTTTTGTCAGTCCTATTTTAATTTGACTGCTTCACTTAATTACTCTCAGATGTCTTTTTAGTTTTGTTTGCTTCATGTGAAGCACTTTGTCATTTGATGTTGAAAAGTGCTGCATAAATCAAACTGAAACTCTTATTCACCAAACGTTTTCGGTGCCACCACCTGGTTTGGTGAATAAAACACGGCGTACTGGAGAAGAGCTATGCGACATGTTTTAGTTTTGAACACAGGTCTGAACCTCACTGTGTGTGCGTTCTCAAAGGACGAAAGTGCTAAATAAATAATATTTTATTAGACTTAATAATATTATTCCTGTCATCAGTTCAGCTGCACATCACAGTTTTACCCCGAACTGATGTAATAAGCTCCTCATCAGCAGCACAAACAAACCTCAGTGAGAGGGGCTGCAGTGTGCCCTGCGCCGAGGGCTGCAGTGAGAGGGGCTGCAGTGCGCCCTGCGCTGAGGGCTGCAGTGTGCCCCGCGCTGAGGGCTGCAGTGTGCCCCGCGCTGAGGGCTGCAGTGAGAGGGGCTGCAGTGTGCCCCGCGCTGAGGGCTGCAGTGAGAGGGGCTGCAGTGTGCCCCGCGCTGAGGGCTGCAGTGTGCCCCGCGCTGAGGGCTGCAGTGAGAGGGGCTGCAGTGCGCCCTGCGCTGAGGGCTGCAGTGTGCCCTGCGCCGAGGGCTGCAGTGAGAGGGGCTGCAGTGTGCCCCGCGCTGAGGGCTGCAGTGAGAGGGGCTGCAGTGCGCCCCGCGCTGAGGGCTGCAGTGTGCCCCGCGCTGAGGGCTGCAGTGAGAGGGCTGCAGTGTGCCCCGCGCTGAGGGCTGCAGTGAGAGGGGCTGCAGTGAGAGGGCTGCAGTGCGCCCTGCGCTGAGGGCTGCAGTGTGCCCCGCGCTGAGGGCTGCAGTGAGAGGGGCTGCAGTGCGCCCTGCGCTGAGGGCT
This sequence comes from Siniperca scherzeri, assembly GCA_027580175.1. NCBI lineage: Eukaryota > Metazoa > Chordata > Actinopteri > Centrarchiformes > Sinipercidae > Siniperca > Siniperca scherzeri. Next base: position 35,674,955 of record CM050843.1, on the reverse strand, counting down.
GCAGTGTGCCCCGCGCTGAGGGCTGCAGTGTGCCCAGCTGAGGCTGCAGTGAGGAGGGGCTGCAGTGAGAGGGGCTGCAGTGTGCCCCGCGCTGAGGGCTGCAGTGCGCCCCGCGCTGAGGTCAGACTTTTCTTACAATTTACTCCGATTCATTAATCAGCTGTTGAATAAGTGATTTCAACTCCATCTTGTCTTCTTCCACCAGCAGATGACCAACAACAACAACATCGGCACAAAGCAAAACTTAAAAATCAGACTGACGTCACAGCAGCATTTAAAACAGTGAACAGTAAATCAGTTCACTTCAATGAAATCAGTGGATTCGCTGGCGAAAGTGAAGTACATCTGAGAAGCTCAACTTTGTGAACGTGAGATTTGCACTGTTGACCAATAGAAACCAGTCCTGACAGAACTGAGCTCTGAGTGGACGGAGAGCCAGAGAGTCCAACGTTGAGAAAGTCGTAGCTTATCTCTGTCAGAGTATGAACTTCTCCACAACAGATGGTTTACACACAGTTAGGATACAGGAGGACATCATGCTAATACAGCAGTTAATACACTGTGGAGACTTAATGTCCTGTTAGCCCTCGAGCTAACTAGCTTGCTAACTGAACAAAATGTTGAACAGTCCTGAGAATAAATGTAAACGGTCCAGTACTGAGAAAGAAGCTCAGAGACATGTTGTGACTGACTAGCGTTAGCAAGTTCCCACTGGCTAGCATGTTAGCAGTTAACTCTCCAGCTCCAGCAGTTCACCAGCTAACCCTGCAAGCCATCACTACGTCACCAAGACTCCAAGTCAAGACTGAATGGTTAGGTGCGTACCACATACATTCCTGTCTCTCTCTACTGGCTGTCAAAAAAAGGGCTAAATTGCCCCAAAAAATTATCTAAAATAATAATAATAATAATAAAAAGACTGAACTTTTGCATCTTTTAAACACAGTGCGGTAAAAACTGAGTTTGTTTTATTTGTCTCTCCAACATGTTTGTTCATGTTCATCCAGCCAAGTCATAAACTTCTTGATTAAAACAATTAATTTGATTTATTAATTTAGAAATGAGAACAGTGAACAGAGGTGGAAGAAGTACTCAGAAACACAGTGTAGAAATACTCTGTTACAAGTAAAGGTCCTGCCTTCAAAATTGTACTTAAGTAAAAGTACAAAAGTATTAGCATCAAATATACTTAAAGTACCAAAAGTAAGAGTACTCATTATGCAGAATAATATATATTATATTACTTGATTATAATTATTGATTCATTCATGTGTTCATCACTTTAATGTTGCAGCTGGTGAAGGTGGAGCTCATTTTAACTTTATATCCTGCTGGTTAATTTAATCTATAATAACACATCATCATTTATTAGTTGATTAATATTTTCTAGTATCAATACGAATGTTCAAAGAAACTAAAGCTGTCAAATAAATGTAGTGCAGTAAAAAGTACTCTGAAATGTAGTGGAGTACAAGTATAAAGTAGCACAAAAAGTGAAACTTTAGTACAGTGAGTAAATCGCACTCTCCACTACTGATTGAACTTTACTCTGGTCTTTGAGCTGATCAAAATAAAATATTAATAAAAACTGAGAGCAGAAATTAAACAGGTTAAAGTGACAACAGAGAAGCTGTAAGATTAAGCTTTTTTACAAATATATAAATATAAATATAATCCACATGAACTACACATTATACAATATATAAACCACTGTGTATGTATGTATATATATATATATATATATTCATATGAAACATGATGAAGTGTTATGAGATGCTGTGTTGTGTTTGTCTCACCTTCAGATGCTGCTGTGTTTCCTCCTCTGAGGCTGCAGGATGAAATGCTGAAGCTTTACCTGCTTTTACTTGCTGAAGCTCCGCCCCTCCAGGTGTGTGACAGGACGTCAGGTAACAAGAGAGGAACAAACACACCGCATCGTGTCTCCTGAAGATAAAACATTATATTCTTGGAGTTTATTAACATGATGGAACATAAAACAGGAATAAGACACATTTCATCTTGTTTGAATGTTGAGTTTGAACGTTTTGAGGAAAACTCACTTAAGTATTTAAAGACAACAACACGAGCTTCCTGTTGACATCCAGTATTTTCAGTATCGGATCAGGTGTGGAGCGTAAATCTGCTGTGTGGAGTCCTATTTGTTGTAACAGTCGGTTGTGAAACATCAAAGAGCATCGACAGATAAAAATGAGTGTTTGCAGTTTCCTCTTCCTAAATCCTGTATTTCCAGATGAAAGGCGTCAGCGACACACACCCTTCCTGTCAGCCTCTCATCACACAACACACACTGATGACTGTTTACACACACACACCTGTAACCTGAGCTGCTGTCTGAGAGTTACCTGCACTGAACTGAACACTTCTTATGAAAAGGCTTTGCAGAAATCACAACTTCAAACACATTTACTGAACTTTTCACATACTTATATTTTCTTTTAATAATAATAATATAACATTTTATTTACACGACGCCTTAAATAACAAGTTCAATCAAAGATTGTAGAGAATTAAAAACACACTGAAGGCACCAGGTAGGTCACACCATTCATTTATATTTATGTATTTTTCAATCACTTCAGTGTTCACTTCCAATGCAAACTATTTATCACATTTACACAAAATATAACCTACAATTTGTGACAACATATTTTCTCAGAGCTTTATATTTGGTTTGAACGGCTAATATGCACAGCAGTCTGTGTGCACTTGCTTTATAACACTTTTTCTCTTCCATATGTTCACATGTTGTTCACATGTTGTACACACACACACAAACAGCTTGACTATGGAGACATTATTGTAGCAGAAATATTTACAAATGTGAGTGGAGAGTTGTGTAACTGTATCTCAATACGTGTGTGCGTAATCAGATTTGTAAATGTGTAAAAAAAAAAGAATCTCTAAATCTGTATCCAGATTTGAAAGTGTAGTAAGATTTATAAATGTGTAGACAAACCTGTAAATACATACGTACATATTAATGGCTGAAAAATATTTTGCTCCAAGAGCTGGAAATACAGACAAGTCACCAGTTACAACTCTTTTTACATGTAACTTTTGCTACACTTCTGCTGTGGCAGAGATCTGCAAATGTGCGTGGAGATTTGTCTGTGTGCTTCAGTAGCTATACAGCCTACATACCACCAGTCAGCGGTAGCACCCAGTGATTTTAAGCAAATTTAAAATTAATTCAGTCATATGTGCCGATAACTGTGGGCAAGAGCAGCAAAGCCGAGATCCTCCTAGTGGCAACTAGTGACAGCCTGTGGCAGCTAGTGGCAGCTAGTGGCAGCCTGTGGCAGCTAGTGGCAGCTAGTGGCAGCCTGTGGCAGCTAGTGGCAGCTAGTGGCAGCTAGTGGCAGCTAGTGGCAGCCTGTGGCAGCCTGTGGCAGCTAGTGGCAGCTAGTGGCAGCTAGTGGCAGCTAGTGGCAGCCTGTGGCAGCCTGTGGCAGCTAGTGGCAGCTAGTGGCAGCCTGTGGCAGCCTGTGGCAGCTAGTGGCAGCTAGTGGCAGCCTGTGGCAGCCTGTGGCAGCTAGTGGCAGCCTGTGGCAGCCTGTGGCAGCTAGTGGCAGCCTGTGGCAGCTAGTGGCACTCTGTGGCAGCTAGTGGCAGCTAGTGGCAGCTAGTGGCAGCTAGTGGCAGCCTGTGGCAGCTAGTGGCACTCTGTGGCAGCTAGTGGCAGCCTTTTGCAGCTAGCGGCACTCTGTGGCAGCTAGATCTGCAAATGTGCGTGGAGATTTGTCTGTGTGCTTCAGTAGCTATAAAGCCTACATACCACCAGTCAGCGGTAGCACCCAGTGATTTTAAGCAAATTTAAAATTCATTCAGTCATATGTGCCGGTAACTGTGGGCAAGAGCAGCAAAGCCGAGATCCTCCCAGTCGCCGCTAATGGCAGCTAGTGGTAGCTAGTGGCAGCTAGCGGCAGCTAGTGGCAGCCTGTGGCAGCTAGTGGCAGCTAGTGGCAGCCTGTGACAGCTAGTGGCAGCTAGTGGCTCTCTGTGGCAGCTAGTGGCAGCTAGTGGCTCTCTGTGGCAGCTAGTGGCACTCTGTGGCAGCTAGTGGCACTCTGTGGCAGCTAGAGGCAGCCTGTGGCAACTAGAGGCAGCCTGTGACAGCTAGTGGCAGCCTGTGGCAACTAGTGGCTCTCTGTGGCAACTAGAGGCAGCCTGTGGCAACTAGTGGCAGCCTGTGACAGCTAGTGGCACTCTGTGGCAGCTAGTGGCTCTCTGTGGCAGCCTGTGGCAGCTAGAGGCACTCTGTGGCAGCTAGAGGCAGCTAGAGGCACTCTGTGGCAGCTAGCGGCTCTCTGTGGCAGCTAGCGGCACTCTGTGGCAGCTAGAGGCAGCCTGTGGCTGCCTGTGGCAACTAGTGGCAGCCTGTGGCAACTAGTGGCAGCCTGTGGCAGCTAGTGGCACTCTGTGGCAGCTAGTGGCACTCTGTGGCAGCTAGAGGCACCCTGTGGCAACTAGTGGCAGCCTTTTGCAGCTAGCGGCACTCTGTGGCAGCTAGCGGCACTCTGTGGCAGCCTGTGGCAGCTAGAGGCAGCCTGTGGCAGCCTGTGGCAGCTAGAGGCACTCTGTGGCAGCTAGTGGCACTCTGTGGCAGCTAGAGGCAGCCTGTGGCAGCTAGAGGCACCCTGTGGCAACTAGTGGCACTGTTTCGCAGCTAGTGGCACTCTGTGGCAGCTAGTAGCAGCTAGTGGCACTCTGTGGAAGCTAGTGGAACTCTGTGGCAGCTAGAGGCAGCTACTGGCTCTCTGTGGCAGCTACTGGCACTCTGTGGCAGCCTGTGGCAGCTAGAGGCAGCCTGTGGCAGCCTGTGGCAGCTAGAGGCACTCTGTGGCAGCTAGTGGCACTCTGGCAGCTAGTGGCACTCTGTGGCAGCTAGAGGCACCCTGTGGCAACTAGTGGCACTGTTTCGCAGCTAGTGGCACTCTGTGGCAGCTAGTAGCAGCTAGTGGCACTCTGTGGAAGCTAGTGGAACTCTGTGGCAGCTAGAGGCAGCTACTGGCTCTCTGTGGCAGCTAGAGGCAGCTACTGGCTCTCTGTGGCAGCTAGTGGCAGCCTGCGGTAGCTACTGGCAGCCTGTGGTAGCTAGAGGCACTCTGGCAGCTACTGGCTGTCTGTGGCAGCTAATGGCACTCTGTGGTAGCTAGTGGCAGCTGGGGCACTCTGTGGCAGCTAATGGCACTCTGTGGCAGCTAAGCGGCACTCTGTGGCAGCCTGTGGCAGCTAGAGGCAGCCTGTGGCAGCCTGTGGCAGCTAGAGGCACTCTGTGGCAGCTAGTGGCACTCTGTGGCAGCTAGAGGCAGCCTGTGGCAGCTAGAGGCACCCTGTGGCAACTAGTGGCACTGTTTCGCAGCTAGTGGCAGCTAGTGGCACTCTGTGGCAGCTAATGGCACTCTGTGGCAGCTAGTGGCACTCTGTGGAAGCTAGTGGAACTCTGTGGCAGCTAGAGGCAGCTACTGGCTCTCTGTGGCAGCTACTGGCACTCTGTGGCAGCCTGTGGCAGCTAGAGGCAGCCTGTGGCAGCCTGTGGCAGCTAGAGGCACTCTGTGGCAGCTAGTGGCACTCTGTGGCAGCTAGTGGCACTCTGTGGCAGCTAGAGGCACCCTGTGGCAACTAGTGGCACTGTTTCGCAGCTAGTGGCACTCTGTGGCAGCTAGTAGCAGCTAGTGGCACTCTGTGGAAGCTAGTGGAACTCTGTGGCAGCTAGAGGCAGCTACTGGCTCTCTGTGGCAGCTAGAGGCAGCTACTGGCTCTCTGTGGCAGCTAGTGGCAGCCTGCGGTAGCTACTGGCAGCCTGTGGTAGCTAGAGGCACTCTGGCAGCTACTGGCTGTCTGTGGCAGCTAATGGCACTCTGTGGTAGCTAGTGGCAGCTAGAGGCACTCTGTGGCAGCTAGTGGCTCTCTGTGGCAGCTAAGCGGCACTCTGTGGCAGCCTGTGGCAGCTAGAGGCAGCCTGTGGCAGCCTGTGGCAGCTAGAGGCACTCTGTGGCAGCTAGTGGCACTCTGTGGCAGCTAGAGGCAGCCTGTGGCAGCTAGAGGCACCCTGTGGCAACTAGTGGCACTGTTTCGCAGCTAGTGGCAGCTAGTGGCACTCTGTGGCAGCTAATGGCACTCTGTGGCAGCTAGTGGCACTCTGTGGAAGCTAGTGGAACTCTGTGGCAGCTAGAGGCAGCTACTGGCCTCTGTGGCAGCTACTGGCACTCTGTGGCAGCCTGTGGCAGCTAGAGGCAGCCTGTGGCAGCCTGTGGCAGCTAGAGGCACTCTGTGGCAGCTAGTGGCACTCTGTGGCAGCTAGTGGCACTCTGTGGCAGCTAGAGGCACCCTGTGGCAGCTGTGGCAGCTAGTGGCACTGTGGCAGCTAGTGGCACTCTGTGGCAGCTAGAGGCAGCTAGTGGCACTCTGTGGAAGCTAGTGGAACTCTGTGGCAGCTAGAGGCAGCTACTGGCTCTCTGTGGCAGCTAGAGGCAGCTACTGGCAGCCTGTGGCAGCTAGTGGCAGCCTGTGGCAGCTACTGGCAGCCTGTGGCAGCCTGTGGTAGCTAGAGGCACTCTGGCAGCTACTGGCTGTCTGTGGCAGCCTGTGGCAGCTAATGGCACTCTGTGGCAGCTAGTGGCAGCTAGAGGCACTCTGTGGCAGCTAGTGGCTCTCTGTGGCAGCTGTGGCAGCTAGCGGCACTCTGTGGCAGCTAGGGGCAGGCTGTGGCAGCTAGTGGCTCTGTGGCAGCTAGCGGCACTCTGTGGCAGCTAGAGGCACCTGTGGCAGCTAGCGGCACTCTGTGGCAGCCTGTGGCAGCCTGTGGCAGCTCTGTGGCAGCTCTGTGGCAGCTAGTGGCACTCTGTGGCAGCTAGTGGCACCCTGTGGCAACTAGTGTCACTGTTTCGCAGCTACTGGCACTCTGTGGCAGCTAGAGGCACTCTGTGGCAGCCTGTGGCATCTAGTGGCACTCTGTGGCAGCTAGTGGCAGGCTGTGGCAGCTAGTGGCAGCTATTCAATTCAATTGTATTTATATAATGCCAATTCATAACAGAAGTTATCTTATTGCATTTTTCTTATAGAGCAGGTCTAGACCGTACTCTTTATAATATTATTTACAGAGACCCAACAAATCCCACCATGAGCAAGCATTTGGCAACAGTGGCAAGAAAAAACTTCCTTTAAGAGGCAGAAACCTCAAGCAGAACCAGACTCAATGGTGGGTGGCCATCCGCCGCTGCCATGTTAGGTTTTGAGAGAGCAAGAGGGAGAGGGAGAGGTTTAGAGAGAGAAGGTTTTGGGGGAGGGGGAGAGGGAGGCACAATGCAAATACCACCTAGAATTTCTAAAATAGTAGAAATGTAATTGTAGTGTTAATAATAATAAATTAATAATAATAGGAATGACAGCTATAGGAGTAATAATGACTAATGAGTAATAGAGCCAATGAGTAATAGAGCCAATAACAGCAACTGTAGTAGCAGTTGTCGAGCAGGAACACGGGGGCAGCAGGTGGCCCACAACCACAGATCCAGACTCTGCAGCTCCGGAGGCAGAAATACCTGCTGAAAGCGACAGAAGGAGAGAGGAGAGAAACGAGAAAGCACAGAACTACGGGAGAGAGAAGATGTCGAGTTAGTAACATGCAGTAATGGGATAAAAATGCATACAGATGGAGAGGGAGAGGAGGAGAGAGGAAAGAGGTGCATCATGGGAAGTCTCCCGGCAGTCTAGGCCTACAGCAGCATAACTAAGGGATGGTTCAGGACTCACCTGAGCCAGCCCTAACTATGAGCTTTATCAAAGAGGAAAGTCTTAAGCCTGCTCTTAAATGTGGAGATGGTGTCTGCCTCCCGAACCCAAACTGGGACCTGGTTCCACAGGAGAGGAGCTTGATACCTGAAGGCTCTGGCTCCCGGTCTACTTTTGGAGACTCTAGGAACCACAAGTAACCCTGCATCCTGGGAGCGCAGTGTTCTAGTCGGATAATAAGGTATTATGAGATCTTTAAGATACGATAGTGCCCAGACCATTAAGAGCTTTGTAGGTGAGGAGAAGGATTTTAAACTCTGTTCTGGATTTTACCCAGAGAACCACTAGCTGCCACATAGCTAGTGGCAGCTAGTGGCTCTCTGTGGCAGCTAGTGGCACTCTGTGGCAACCTGTGGCAGCTAGTGGCTTTCTGTGGCAGCTAGTGGCACTCTGTGGCACTCTAGGCTCTATAGCTACTGAAGCACACAGACAAATCTCCACGCACATTTGCAGATCTCTGCCACAGCAGAAGTGTAGCAAAAGTTACATGTAAAAAGAGTTGTAACTGGTGACTTGTCTGTATTTCCAGCTCTTGGAGCAAAATATTTTTCAGCCATTAATATGTACGTACGTATTTACAGATTTGTCTACACATTTATAAATCTGATTATGCACACACTGATTGAGATGCAGTTACATAACTCCACTCACATTTGTAAATATTTCTGGATTAATAACATAACTTTCACACTTTACTACTAACACCAGCTGCTCATGTCAGACTTCATCAGGTCACTCTGTCACTCTTTATCATCACAGCCCAGCTCAGCTTAAGCCTCACCATGAACGCTATACACCTACTACACACGACCAATGACAGAAGACGCAGCTTAAACATCACCCATCGTTTCATATTCATATTCATTCATATTGTTTGGTCTCCAAATATCAAATCAAACATTAAAAGCAGTTAAAGGTGAGTTTTCAGTGACGTGTTGAAACTGGTGCAGTCACTCAAATAATCAAGTTTTGATGTTGTATGAAGATGACTTGAGACTTTCAATCAGCTCTCCTAACCTTAACCATCACTACCTAACCCCAACCTAAACCTAATTCTAACCTGAACCTTAAAACCAAGTCTGAACCCTCAAACTGTCATAAGGCGTGCTGTATGGAGGTAAGTGGACCCAAAAGCAGATGACGAGGAAGCAGTCTCAGGGAAAAGTAGCTGGATGACTACCGTGTTTATTGTGGGGTGGTATGCAGGCAAGTACGATCAGAACAGAAAGCAGACAGGTAATGAGCAGACAAAAGGCAGATGAGTACCGGATAGCATGGGTGAAAGCAGTGGCGTGAGTCCAATGAAGAAAAACAGTACACAAGGGAGCAGGCAAAATCCAAAATCCAAGAATCCAGAATCCGAAATCCAAACAAGGTCCACAGGAGAACAAAGAATCCAATACAAACTCACTAGATACGCTTGGCAGGAACAACACCATGTGTACAACAATGATCCAACACAGAACAAAGAAAAGACCAAGACTAAATAAACTCGGGGAGGTGAGACAACGAGACACAGGTGCAAACAATCAAGGGAGGGCCAACAATCAAAACTGGAGGGAAAACACAGACAGGAGGTAAAAACACAAGACACACAAGGGAAGAAGAATACTACCAAAATAAAACAGGAAGTGATAATCCCAAAACTACCACACAAACATCCCTTTGAAGGTCTGTCCGAAAGTGAGGACCGGCCAAAATGTCCTCCAGTCTAAAACTGGTTCTCACAAAGATAGATGTACAAGTTCACACTCACACACACACACACACACACACACACACACACACACACACACACACTCAACAACAACACTTGTGAGGTGTTGTCAGACTGTAGAGATGTGTCACTCTGTCTTCAAGAGCTGAAACCAGGAACAGGTCACATGTTCGGTTTTTAACTTTGAAAGGTGACGTCATCAGTCAGCACCTGTAGACTGACACACACACACACACACACACACACACACCAGACACTATTGATAGAAACACGTAGGTAGGTATGATGTGCAGGTATCGAGGGCGCTACAGAGATTTAAAAGACTCTAAAGGGGAAACATGAGAAAAGCTCAACTTTATGATGCAATGTGAGCAACAACCAGAGTCAATAACGTTTTAATGTCCCCAGAAACAGAAACACAGAGCTGTTGGCTGTCGGCTCCGCCAGAGGAGGGAGGATCAGTTCTGTCTGATGGGACGATAAAACACCTTCAACAACTTATAACACGTTTAAAAAAAAGACTGAAAACATATTTTCTGTACTACAACAAACTACAACAAACAAACAGGAAGTGAACTACTTCCTCATCAGAAAACTGTCCAATCAGAGCTCTGCATTACACTACACTAAAAGTTTCTAACTATCAACCAAACTGCAGCAGTGAGTCTCAACAAAATCTGCAGGAATCATATCTAGGTGGAATTTGCATTGTGCTTCCCCCTCCCCCCTTGTCTGTCACCGCCTCTCTCCATTTCCACAGGCTAACAAGCTAACAGGCTAACAAGCACAGAGTCTGCTGTCTGACTGGTACGTGAACCAATCTGGCGAGCAGCCGGGTCGATGTGTTCTGATCTGTTAAGTGGCAACAGGAGGAACGATTCAGAGTTCATCTGGACGCCTGACTGTTGCTTTAACACTTGAAACGCTGTGAACTCGTCCTTTAAAGTAAAGTGTGTTGTGTCCTCAGTGTTTTAATCTCACCGTCTGTGTGTGTTCCTGCAGGAGGAAGCTGCTGTGTGTGTGTGTGTGTGTGTGTGTGTGTGTGTGTGTGTGTTAATAAGGGCATGCACATGCAGGAGTGTGTTCACGCTGTTGTTTTGGTGTAACATCAAAGATGAAACATGCAGAGACTTGAAGAATTCAACATGTCTGCTCTTATTGCTACTGAAGTTAGGTTTTAATTCCTGCTTTATGTTACAAGACATCCGCTCCCAGCTATATAGCACGAATAATTATAATATTAATATTGTTGTTCTCGGTGTCGGCTGCTTCTGTAGCTTATTTTGAAACATTGAAGCAGGAGAAGAATGAATTCTGAGATGAAATATGAAAGAGAGACGCGTACTGTCCCAACATAACTGGACTATCAACAACAAATAAATACCAATACAAAATAGTTTTACAAATTCAATTAAAAGTGTATTAATTTGTTTTAACATTTAAAGACAGAGTAACGAAATATAATTATTAAGTCATAATTTTAATATTGATTAATATTTAAAAGTTATATTGGACCATAAAACGAGATCTATTATCTATAATAATATCTACACCTCCATAAGGAACTGAATGTTACAGGATCATAGTTATAAAAATAATGTTTCTTATGTTTCCTATTAGTTCCTGAACATGATTAAAATCAGGAAAAAGTCACTATTGTTCACCTGCAGGTACGATATGTCATTAATGACTCAACACGGATCAGAAGCATCATTAATTTATTTGAATTATTATAAAATAGTGAAGCTGGGTTGTAAATGTATTAATATATATTTTCCACTTAGGTTTAGAATAACTCTCAAAGTTGTTTAACTTCCTTTAACTTAATTTCCTTTGGTTTCACTTCCTCTTTCAGACTTTGGTCACTAGGTGGCAGCGTCGAGTCGCATGTGTGTAACTGTGCCAGGTGCATCTTGGTCCTTCTGTCTGTGTTTGTGGGGACAAACCTGGAGATACAGGGGGCGGTGCTGTGACTCTTCGTTCTGAAGTAAATATACAGGTGTATAAATACTTTTCAGAAGTTATCTGTGAATATTTGAATTTGCTGGTTTGATTCAGACGCTGCTGGAGTTCGTGTCCATCGACCTCTGTGTTGCTTAGCAAGATGATGCTAACGTGCACGAAGCCTCAACACTGTCTGTTCAGGGCTGTAACTAAACTTTCATTTTCATTATCGATTCATAGTTCGGTCATAAAATATCAGAAAGTAGTTCAAATTGAGTCAAAGTTCAGTGTGACATCTTCAAATGTCCAAAACCCAAATATATTCAGTTTACTGTCGTAGAAGACAAAGGATCTCTTGGTCCTCCTCTGCGTCTCTGTACTATAGACACAGCGCTGTACTATTACTACTATTATTATAACTAGTATTATTTATTTATTTTAAGGGTTCATAGTTTCCTAATAATTTCCAAGGGGGTTTCTTGGACAGAACTGTGTAATTTGGTATTAATTATAGAGAAAGTCTTCTTTTATGTCAGTTGGTTGTGTTGATAGTTAGATGTTGATTTCCAGAAGACTTTCCTTAAAGAAAAGCTCTATTTTAACCAAGTAAATATTAATTTATTATTTACTGGAAACGTTATAGTTTAAATATGTTGAACTGTGAGTTTGCCTGCAGATAAAAGTCTCGTGTGCACATTTAGTTGATCTAATGTACAGAGTCAGATGAGTCTCGATATTGATATTGATTCACAAATGTATTTTGTGATTTATATATAAATGTAAAAAAAACAAAACATCAACACACGTAAAAAAAGAAGGTTCACAAAAGTATTTCTGATGGACACAAATATAATAGAGAAATCTATAAATATATGTTCATCAAAACCACATTTGGATGTTGTTACATTTATACACAGATTGTTGAACCTGCATTTACAAACTGCTTTATTATAATAATAATAATGATGTTAATATTAATAATAACCAGATATTTGGATCTGAACAATGATTGGCCACTCAAACATGCAGCTATTGATAAACTGATTGTTGTTTCTTTATTTGGATCTAAAAGTGTCGAACTAAATACCAAGAAAAAGAAATAAAACCAATGAAAAACAGTAAGTGAACCAAAGATCAACATACGTTTGGAATAATGAGGCAGCAGGAGGACAGGTGCAGCTTCACAGGTTCAATTCAGAGACTTTTCCCTTTAAGAAATAAACATCATCATAAATATAATCATCCTCTTTATCTCTAACTGCTCTGCTCCACTGTCACACAGACCTTCACTGCTGATATCTGCAGTTCATCCACAGGGCTAATGTATGGAAACATCCTCTCAGTGAAAGTGTGTGTGAAGGTATGTATGTGTGTGTTAGTATCAGGATCAGAGAACGACAGCGTTCCTCTGTTCCAGTCCAGATTCACTCTGATCCTCTGGAGCTTCTTCTGCACTCGGAGATCAGTGAGAGGAGCTGGTGGTGAGCGTGCTGAGTATTCACCTTCATATAACCATATTCCCCAGAATCCAGACTGTATGCGTCCCTTCCTGTGGGCAGACTCTGCTAACACACCCAGTGACCAGTGTGTACTTTCTCCAACCTCGACCTCCCAGCTGTGAGTCCCTGAGTTGAAGCCCTCAGAGCCCAGGACAGACCAGTAATCATCAAACCTCTCTGGATTGTCAGGAAGCTGCTGTCTCTCTCCTCCTCTCACACTGGTCAGATCTTCAGACAGGATGAGTCCTGGATGAGCAGTGTTTGGGTCCAGGATCACAGCAGTGTAGGAGACCATGTCCTTCATCTTGTTCCAGATGTTGAAGGTCAGGTTGCCCAGGTGTTTGGCCTGGTCTATCAGAGCTCCTGAGGGCAGCTGTGGATCCTCCAGCAGGGGGCGCTGCTGGACTCTTTCCACTGCAGCCTTGTAGTTGAGCAGGAATGAGACGTCTGCAGCTCTCAGCTGCTCCTCTGTGGCTCTGACTGTGTCTGAAAGAGCTGCTATCTCTCTGCTCAGAGCCTCCATCTTCTCCTTCAGCACCTGACTCTTCTGCTCCTCTTCCTCCCTCAGTGCAGCCATCCTGGCCTCCTCTTCCTCCTCTAGAAACTGGTGAAGCTTCTTAAACTGCTCCTTAATCTGCCTCTCTGTGTGTCGGGCCTGGACCTTCAGGTGTTCTGCTGTTTGACCAAACTTCACTTTAACTTGTTCAGAAACCTGTAACTTCTTCTTTAAGGGCTCCAGAGTTTCCTGAAGTTCCTTCTTGTGTTGTCGTGCAGCTTCATCGATGGGTCTGAATCTGTGGTCGCTGTGTTTTTCTGAATCTCTGCAGATGACACACACTGGCTGCTGATGGTCCAGACAGAAGAGTTTGAGTTTCTCAGAGTGCAGACTGCAGAGAGCCTCTGAAGCTCTCTGATCTCTGTCCTGTAAGAAGGCCTCACACAGGTTCTTTAACACCCGGTTTAAAGGTGGTTCTGACTTTGAAGACCTTCTCTTACAAACTGGACACTCGTGTGCTGGTTTCTCTCTCCACCAGCTCTTCAGACAGTCTTTACAGAAGCTGTGGCTACATGACAGAAGAACAGGATCTCTAAAGACCTCATGACAGACCGGACAGCAGAAATCCTCCTCTGATCTGGAAGCCATTTTGTCTCTGAGTGAAGCTGAAACACAGCAGACAGCACGTTACAACAGGAAGTCAGTTGTGTTCCCCTCCCTGCTGTAGAAAGTTGCCTCAGTTACTTTCACTTTGAGTCTCTGAGTGTTTTTCAGTCAGCAGCAGGTTGCAGTTGAAGTATTTCTCTACTTCAGTGCTTCAGTTCTTCAGTACTCCCCCCTGTAACTGTCCTCCCTCAGCTGAAGTCACAGCTTTGTAATGAAGGTGAATCTTACCGTCTGTCTGTCGCTGCGTCTCTTTTCACTGAGAACCGAACAGGAACTGACTGTTTCCTGGTTTGTCTCGGATGAGTCAGGTGAGGGGTGGAGCTCTGTCAGACCACTGCTTCATCTTAAAGGGAACAGATGATAAATATGATGAATATGATCCATCACAGCGCTTTGAGAACGCGTCATTATGTCAACATGACTTTCATGGAAAGAGCAGCAAGAAAACACAAATTCATTTTCAGTTATTTCTGTGATTCTTTACTTTATTAAAATCGTGTTAAAGAAAAATGAAAAACATGACAACAATGGCACCACTGCTATCACCTGTTTTACCACTAATAAAATATTAATATTAACTTAATTTACTTTCAGAAAGTTACACAAAGATAAAACAGCTGATGAATGTGGGCAAAGTGCAAGAAATAAAAATAAATGAGTTAAACTCAATAAAGTCAAAGTTATATTTCACTGATTTGTTCTGGTTATATTATTCTGATACTTTACTAACGGTTTTCAGTTATTTTCTAATATCAAATATTTCTATACTATTTTGGGGTATTTTCGAAAATGTTTTCCTCCTATCACACTATTTTGCAATGTTTGCGGGATACTTTGCTGATACTTTGCTGATATTTAAAACACATTTGTCAGATGTTTTAATGTAGCAGCTGCAGCTAATCGGTTAGCATAGCTTAGCTGGTATGTAAATGGGGAGTAATTCTCGGCTGCTGCCAAAGCCGCCGTTGAGTTAAATCCCAGACTTACACTGAACTGCAGCAGTGAGAGCTTCACGCAGAACAAAGCGGCCAACCAGCTTCCTGTTTAGCTGTCTGCTCAGCTGAACAGCTGGAACAAGTCAGGAACAACTCAGAACACAAGCTGTACGTGTCTTATATGTAACTCTTTGCTAAAGGTACAGCGCTCTCCCTGAAAACCCAGCACACCCAGAACCAAGTATGCCCCCCACTGAACTTTCTCATCCTTGCCACGAGACTGCTGGTGGAGTCAGGAGGTGCTGCTGCACCTTCTGGTGCTGCTCTTCTTGTGCACCCACGGGTCAGCCTTAAGTACAAATGTTTTATCAGCAAGACGCACTTATTAAAACTATTAAAAGCACTCACTATCAGTACATTGTTTTCATATATCACATTTTATTAATTATATTGGATTATTATCACCTCTGCATTAACATTTAAGCAGCATCTGAATGTTAAATGTACTAAAAAGTACAATATTTCTGTCTGAGATGTAGTAGAGTACAAGTGTAATGTAGGTATAAGTGAAGTACAAGTACATCAAAACAGTACAGTACTTGAGTAAATGTAATTTCCACCACTGATTTTTGCAAAAACCTATCAATAACGTCCAGTTTTTATTCTCCTTTAAATTAATAGTTTTATGTCTCAGACTCTTCAGTACAATCGGAGTTGTGTTTCAGATGTTACATTTAAAGGGTGTGTGTGTGTTTACACTCGTCCTTATCTCCCTCCATCTGTCTGTGGGTGTGTTTGCTGTCTGTTTCCCAGTGTCCCTCCTCTGAGCTCCCACAGCTCCCAGCACAAGGCTGAGCGTGCCCCAGTCACACACCCTCCTCTCTGTCTGTGGAGCCACAGCGACACACGGCTTCCCACACTTCTTCATCCCACACACAAAAGAAGTGTGTCTGTTCCCACAATGCCTCTGGGCGGCTCTCAGGCATCTGGGTCCAGAACTACCTCAGACCAGAGCAACAGAAAGAAACTACACAGTAGAACCTATGTGGTTTATTTGTGTACCAGAGATATATGTTCGTTTATTTCAGTTTATTTCATTAATCTTGAGAGAATGCTTTATTTTACGGGTCCTGCAACTTTTAAAATTATTATAAAGTCCTGGAAAAAAACTGTGAAGTAATTATTCAATTCAATTTTATTTATATAGCTGCAATTCACAACAGAATTTACCTCATTGCACTTTTCTTATAGAGCAGGTCTAGACCGAACTCTTTATAATATAATATATACACTTGGTGACAGTGGCAAGGAAAGACTTCCTTTAAGAGGCAGAAACCTTGGACAGAACCAGACTCAGGGGGGAGAGAATACAGTAGCACAATGCAAATCCCATATAGGATTTTAAAACAATAATAATGTAATGGTAGTGTTAATCATAATAAGACTAATAACAACAACAACTGTAGCAGTTGTCGAGCAGGAACACAGGGGCAGCAGGTGGCCCACAACCACAGATCCAGACTCTGCAGCTCTGGAGGCAGAAATAGAAATCACTTTTTCACACAGGGCCATGTAGGTTTGGATTTAGTTTTCCCTTAATAATAACAACCTTCATTTAAAAACTGCATTTTGTGTTTACTTATGTTATCTTTGACTAATATTTAAATTAGTTTGATGATCTGAAACATTTAAGTGTGACAAACATGCAAAAAAAAAAAAAAAGAAATCAGGAAGTGGGCAAACACTTTTTCACACCACTGTATATATATATACAGTATAAGACGGTATAGTCCCTCATTCGTCCAGGAGTGTTCTATCGTAGAAAAGGTTTCAGTCGTAGTCATCTGGACACTGTTTTCAGAATCAAGACGTTTCGGCTCCCATCCGGAAGTCATTCTCAATTGTGAAAATGGTCTGAGAACTCAGAAATTTAAGCTAATGTGTGTTGCTTAAGCCCGCCCTCAGGGAGGAGTCTACCTGAGTATCTGTTGATTAGCTAGTTTCACCTGAAACTGACCTAATAGTTTCCATGATGGCCCAGTAATCAGTAATCAGGCCTATTGTTTTCTGGCTGCACCTCCCTCATCACTGTTAAGTACCTGATTAGCATATGATTGGCTTGACCACGGTGTTAATACACTGTGGTAAACCATTGGCAAGTTGAATCTCAGACCACCATTTCTGTTTAAAGAGGGGTTTTCTTTTTTCACAAAAATGGCTTCTTTGACTCCTCTTTCAAACCAACTCTTCTATCTACTTAGAATCTTCACCTCGCTGTCTTCAAATGTGCGGTTTGTAGCTTTTCAGACAGCACGATGTTCCTGTTTTCTTTAAACCAGGCAACACTTTAAGACAGAAACTCATTCATCCTAAGGACAAGATGCCCACACAGAAACAGAGCAATGTAGTTTACTCAATTCAATGCAGTGAGGAAAACTGCAAAGAACGGTACATAGGTGAGACTAAAAAGCCACTTCACAAAAGAACATGAGTTTATAAAACACGTTATTAAAACTGTTTGTGTCTCCTCATCGCTCCTGTCTACAAGTTTGTAGCAGTTCCACCAAATTATATTGATATGAAAGAGACGTCACAGTCTGTCTCTCTGCCCCCCCCCCCAGCCACACTTCTGTTTCAGACCCCTTTATTGCCATTTTCCATTCATCCACTAAGTGCCCTCAGACTTTCCCTCCTTTCTCCATCACCTGACTGCCCCGCCCATCTTCACAGCTGTTCCCACTTCCTTCATCTGCTCAGTTGCCTGGCCTTCCCACCCACCTGCTCACCTGCATCTCATTCCCTCTCAGTACATATTCATGTACATTTTTAACTGACCATATCACTCTGTTTTCGCATCCCTGCACTGGCTGCCTGTTTATTACAGGACTGATTATAAAATGCTTTAAATTAAGGTTAGTTAAATTAAGGTGAGGCATGCGCTGCCCCTCCCTACATCTCTGACCAATGGTCAGTTCGTGATGGTCAGTATCAGAGTATCAGTGTATCAGAGTATCAGAATATTTAAAACTGAATAATGATGATGGACGAGTGAGACTTTTCTCAGCTTTGAGCTTTAAAACCTCCTGCAAGTTATGTAAATCAGGTTAGTGCACCAATAACAGCAGATTTATAGGCCTAGCATTTCTAACGTTTGGTTCAACCACCTTCACCGGAGCTTAATAACCAATTTCATCCTAACTTACTTGCTAGACGGATGATGGTTATGATTATAGGTCATATGAATATAAATGTAGTCATTGCACATAATGAAATGTTCTGAAAGGGTTGTCCTGGGTCACAGGTCTCAGTCGATCCTTGCAATTTGCAGACAGGAAGGGTGAAGAAGTAGATGTTGCACTACTTTTTATGCTTCACAGCATCATTCAGATGATCAGAAAGGCTGGCTCAGTGATTGGCCTTACCCCAGACTCACTTGAGGTCACTGTTCAGCAGCGCTCAGAGTTTTTAATGAACACTTGTGGTCCAGATCCATAGCACCTTTCAGCAGTTAATCATGTCTCAAATGCATTTGTATGGTGTTGTTTTGTGTGTACTGTGACGGCAAAGTCTATATTGTTTGTTTGAGTTGATTTGGTGGAAAATTAGTTTCCCACTGGAGATGAATTAAGTCTAATTGAGCTTGGAGGGAGGCGGATCGCTGCTTGGCTCCCTGGTTCAGATGTGCTCTGAGCTGCTCGATGCTGTGGTTGATGCGATCACTCCTCACCTTCTCCGCGATGACTTTACGCAGCTGAGGAAGAAGAAGACACATTAGACACTGAGATTTATAGAAGATGTTTCAAAGTTTAAATGTGTTTAATTTACTTCTGAACAGTCTTGGTGTCTCACCATGTTGGAGCCGTTGGCGGACACAGACGCAGGTTTGTCTTCGGGTCTGGTTTGAGTCACAGGAGCCATGGCATGGAGTCTTTATCACAGTCCCTCACACGAGTCCCAGTGAAACCAGTGTCCTCTGGTCCACATGTTCCAGCGGTATTTATAAGTCCGGAAGGGGCTCCGGGTGCGTGGACTTCTAACACCTGAGACTTTCCCACAGTCCGCAGCCTGTCATAAAGTCCAGACTGCAGGCAGCGTCCAGTCTGCAACACCTCCCCCTCCTCCTCCTCCTCTCTGTGTTCACACAGAAGTGTGCCACGGCGGTCACGTGCTGTCACACAACCCATCTACTGCAGAAAGTGTGAGTCACTGATGTTCACAGACAGGGAGGTCCAGCCTCACAGAAAGCATCAATCAGGGAACAACTACAAATATTAATAAGTGGCTGAACCGAAACTCAGACACTTCACTGTGGAGCTCAGTCACTTTATAATAAAGGTACAGAACTACTACAAATCTGCAGGTAACAAGAGGTTCAGCATTGTAAGTTTCAACTGTGCAAATTGTGATAAATAATTAGTCTAACATTAATATTAAGTTAAACATACAAACTTGATCTGCTCTATAGGACAAGTGCAATGAGATCAGATCAATGAGATTCTGTTATGAATTGGCACTATATAAATAAAATTTAATTGAAAAGATCAAATCAGAAACACATGTTAAGTTACCAGTAGGCTACATGAATTAAAATTAATTAACACTTGATAAATCATCAGTTAATGAATAAGAAGCGCCTTCTGTCAAGCTGGCAGTCAGATGCAAACATCTGCATGTTGCTGCATCTTTGTGTATCACGTTTATAGGCTCGGGGTGAAACATGAATCTGATCTATATTTTTATTTACAGTTAATATTGTATAAAACATCAATCAAAGATGAGACAGTAAAGGACTTCCTTGTTGTAAAGATAATTTCTCTCAAGGGTCATTATTTCTTCAGTGCCAGACTGATTTAAGTGTAACTAAAACAGGTTAAACATTAAACACAGGTTAAACAGATTAAACACAGGTTAAACAGATTAAACACAGGTTAAACACAATTTAAAGATGTCATGGTTTTGGGTCTTGAGTTTAGTCATTTCCTGTTTTATTTTGTAATACTCACCACTACACTTGTGTTTTGTACTTTACGTCCTGCCTTTGTGTCATTTCTGTCCAGTTTTAATTGTCTGCGCTGCCCTGATTAGTTTCACCTGTGTCTTGTTATCTCCCCTCACCTGAGTGTATATAGTCTGTGTGATTTCTTTGTTCTTTGTCAGTTCGTCCCTGTTGCTATGTTGGCTCTTGCTTTTGTTTCCTGCTATTTGGACCGGTATCTGCCTGCCTGTTGCCTGTTTGCTGCCCGTCTACTTGCCTGCCAACTTGTGTACCTGCCTTCCTGTCTACCGGTCTGCCTACCTGTACCTGCCAGTAAGCGACTAATCAATCATTGAACTGCACCAGTCAGCGTTTGGGTCCTTTCCCTGTTCCGTGCTTGCCAACCCGTAACAGTACAAACTGACATGGACCCAACAGACAATTCTGATGAACTCTGTGAGCTACTTTATGATTTAATATGTATTAAGGGCACTTGGAGGAGTGCCATCTGTGAGGACTCTAGGCAGGTTGCTTTTACCACGGCTTGCAGGGAGGTGTTCTCCAGGCCTTGGCTGTGGAGTTAATTGCCTGGGTGGGTTAAGAACTGTATTAACACCCCTGACCCCCAGCCTGCTAGCCTCCAGCCTTCACCTCAGTCTGCTAGCCTGCCTGCCTGCCTGCCAACCTGTGTACCTGCCTGCCTGTAGACCGATCAGCCTACCTGTATCTGCCAGTAAGCTTCCAATAAATAATAGTATAATAATAAAGACAGGTTAAAGGCTGAGGAGGACATGTTTTGCTGTTGTGGTTACTTTGATGGTGAGAGGAGGGGAAGCAGCAGACGCTCCTGCTCACTTCAACAACTTCAAAGACTCATAGCGTCACACCGAGCAGCCTGACAGATCCACGTGTCCCCCGGTGGGCCGTCCTGAGTGCAGGTCCCAGCACGTATCAAAAACAAACCACAAAGGAAGAGAAGAGAGAGAGAGAAATTGTACTTACCTTGGTCTGACCGTAACTTAATCAGTAAATTTCAATACGGCAATAAATACACTCAAAGAAAAAGCATGCAGGGCAATGTATGCATTAAAAACATTAACAGTGCAATCAGAATCTGGACAAAAATATTTGACAATGTCATTTTACCAATAGCTTTATATGGAAGTGAGATCTGGGGTGTCTGCTTAGTAGATTGGAGCATGACTCATGGGACAAACACCCAATAGAGGCCCTCCACACTGAATCATGTTGAAGGACTGGACAGGATGTTCAAAGGAAAACACCAAATATCGCCTGCCGAGCAGAACTGGGACGTTTTCCATTACTGTTAAACATTAAAAAACAGGCAATAACATTTTGGACACATCTAAATTCAAGTCCAAAAGAAATACTTCCATTCAAAGCACTAAAAGCCCAAGAGCTGGACCCTGAAAACTGTCCCCTCAGTCAGCTGATGATGAAGCTAACCAACCAGGCTCACCATCAGCACTGATTCAAAACAACACAACAGAATAAAACTAATTATGAATCAGTCAAAAGATCTATATTTAGAACATTGGAGACATGAAACAAAAAGCCAAAGTAGACTAAAGTGTTATTTGACTCTAAACAGAGAATATAAATTGACTGAGTATATCCAAACAGAGACTGATCCTGACCAAATACAGGCTCAGTGAGATACAAAACAGAGACTGATCCTGACCAAATACAGGCTCAGTGAGATACAAAACAGAGACTGATCCTGACCAAATACAGGCTCAGTGCGATACAAAACAGAGACTGATCCTGACCAAATACAGGCTCAGTGAGATACAAAACAGAGACTGATCCTGACCAAATACAGGCTCAGTGAGATACAAAACAGAGACTGATCCTGACCAAATACAGGCTCAGTGAGATACAAAACAGAGACTGATCCTGACCAAATACAGGCTCAGTGAGCACCAACTGGCAGCAGAAACAGGAAGATACAGACAGACATGGCCGCCCAGAGAGGAGCGTGTATGTGGTCACTGCTCGACAGGCAGAGACAGAGATGCTCCTCCTCCTCCACCATGAGAAGTTCTCTTCAGTAAGAGATTTCTACTACGGGGAAACAGCCAAGAAAATAACAAATAAAGCTATTTGAATTGAATTGAAAAAATTGACAGACAGAGAGAGAGAGAGAGAGAAAGAGACATATGAGTCATTTATTTTATTATATTAAGAAATTCTGTTATTCTCTATTTATTTTGACATTGTGCTTGAATTTAATTGTAGTTCAGTTTTATTCAAAATTCACAGAAACATAAACAATCCATTCAAACACAGAAACAAGGTAAAAATACTGAAAAGATACAATTAGAAAACAGCTGAATGTAACTAAATATGATGCAGCCTGTTTTATATCAGTTTCTGCTGCTAATATTTAAGATATTATATGATGTCACCATGTGACCTAATTACACTAAAATACAGAAGTTATTAGTCTGATTTTTATTAAAACAGACAGGCAGAAATAAATATGGGGTGGGGGTGGTGCAGGGGGCAGCTTGAACTACATGATGGGGGTAGGGAGGTGTTTGGGGGTTTATGGTGGAAGTGTGCCGTCTCCCCTGAGACAGACAGAATAATAATAAGCTCCACGTTTGTATGATGACAGCTGATGTTTGATAAGTGGTGAAAACTCATCATATAATCAATATTTATTTTGTGAATTAAAAACAAATATCAATATAGGAAAATAAAATATTTTGAAAGGAAGGATGAAGTCAAAGTGAAAGAATGAAAACTTCTAGTGCACCTAATATATCTGATGTGTTAAATATACTGTAATAGAATATATTTTTAGATACCTCTTTTTCTTAAAAACAAACCTGTAAGTTTTGTCAAACCTGCAGCACTAAAACAAGAATATTAGAGTGAGAAGTAATATCTATATGTCAGCTATTCTGCAAATGAATAACAAATATCAAACATAGGAGGTAATAAATGCACAAAGATATTGTAACTTATTGTCTATGTTAGAGACATCTCTGGTGCTCAAATAAATGTCTTGAATAAAATAAACCAAGAATATAATATAATACTATTATAAGACATCCTGTACAGAATCTAAGACACTGAAGTCTTTATTATTTGCAACTTGACTCATTACCTTAACGCACATTTTTTGGATTAATGTTATTTGCAGTTTGCACATATTCTTTTTACTATGAACATTTGCACATTATTCCTTTCTTTATTGAATGCTGTACAGCTCTTTTCACTTTAACATATGTATTTTTACATATATGTAAATAAATTTGTATATATATTTAGTAAATTTCGTTGTTTACATGAATCCTTGAATTTTGTGGTATTTTCTCTAACTTTGTATATTTTGACTGTTATTCACCACAACACTGAGACAAATACTTTTGTGAAAACATACAGAGCAACTTGTACAGAGCATGTAAACTGACCTGGTGTCAGTGTGCTGTGAATCCAGCATGTGTCTTATCTTTATGTCTTTAGTGGCCCTTATCAGGCTTCTGTCTGAGCCGCTGCACATCTGCAGCAGCCTGATCCCATCAGACAGCAGGAAGGTTCCCAGGTAATAAAAGTGTGTCGCTCTGTACCTTCACACATCTGCAGCAGCGCTCCGGCCATGAGGCCAGTTAACCATGAGATAATTGATGCCTCTCTCCTATTGTTGTGTGTGCCTCGCCCACTGGCCTCAGAGTGTGGGAAAGCTAATCCTGCCTGGGACTCATGGCTTTGTAATGCTAATGTGGGCCTATAAATAGAGGCGAGGGATCCTCAGTCAGCTCACAGCTCACTCTGCTCTCCCACAGAAGCTCTGCACTCCAGCACAATGGCTCCAGCCAACACCAGAGACTCTCCCGTCTCAATGCTCTCCACCAAAGACAGACACAAAGTAAGTCCTGCTTCTCATTCAGTCTTATGACACTTGTGAACCGCTCAGCTCCTTTTCTCTGTGGCCTGAATGTACTGAATGTGTTCCTGACTGAGCTTCCTGTTGTGTTCACCAGCTGAGGAAACCAGCTGTGGAGAAGATGCGCAGAGATCGCATCAACAGCTGCATCGAGCAGCTCAAGGTCCTGCTGGAGAAGGAGTTCCACAAACAGGATCCCAACGCCAAGCTGGAGAAGGCCGACGTCCTGGAGATGACGGTGGTGTTCCTGAAGCAGCAGCTGCGGCCTCAGAGCCCGGCCGCTCGCATGGCTCACAGCGACGGCTACTCCCACTGCTGGAAGGAGACGCTGCACTTCCTGTCCGCCAGCTCCCTGAAGGAAGTAACGCTGCCGCACCTCCGGTACCTCCACGCTGCCCACAGAGCCGGCCAGGACGCCGGCCCCACGCCGGCCCTCTCCTCCCACAGCCACATCCAGGCTGCGGTGAAGCAGCTGCCCAGCCCCGACAGAGCCGTGTGGAGGCCGTGGTAGAAGCTCCATGAAACTCTGGATCAACCCGATGGATGTTCACCATCATGGAGCCTGTATGGGATATTTCTATACTCACTTAATGCTTTGTTGCTTTAGTTTCTCCACTCTGGAGCTGCTGCGTGTTTACAATGTAAAAGTTAGACGTTTGACTCCAGTGGAGTCGACTTTTTTATATTCTGATACTGAATCAGTGTAGTGGAGGAGACTCCGCCGGGTGTCTTCTTTGACTCGTCACCTTTGTTAAAGGAAAACTATCAAATATATTTTGTTCTGTGGCGTCGAGCCTCAACTATATTTGCCTGCTGATATTTGAATAAAGTCCTTTTATATCTTTAAATCTAAATGAGTAATTTTCCTTTTTTGCATTTTAATTCCAGATGTTTTACATAATTTACACGTCATGTAACACCAGGTGTTCATCACACTACACTTAAGAGGGCAGCAGAGGATCTTTGTGCCTTCCAGGTGTTTAAGTTTCATTTAGTTGAGGACAAGCAGGTGTTTTTTGTTTATGTAAAGTGTACATGGTTTGGGTCGATGTATATTTGGAAAATTAAAATAAAATCGTACAAAAATAATAGAAACCCTGAGGCTTTAAGCAAAACAGATCCTTTAGATTCTTGTCAGATCTTTGCAGTGACTTCACTCAGGGGCAGCGGTGGAGAGTAACTTAGTACATTTACTCATATATTGTACTTAAATACAATTTTGAGGTACGTTTTATTCCACTACACTTATGTGACAGCTTCAGTTACTGTGAACATTTGAAATACTGCACACACTGTAACAATCTTAGTCTTATTTTGTAAAAAAAAAAAAAAAAAAAGGTGACTTTTAAAAAAATTCTTTCTTCTTTCAACATTTTCACATTTATTTTTTACAAAGTTCATGGAAAGGTGATTTTTATTGGAAACACATTAAAATAATCTCAGTAGACCGGCAGTGTCTTCCACTTATTGTAAGAAAAAAAAGACTTTCAGGACTTAATAATAATCCAATATTATTAATAATTTGTGATATATTAAAACACTGTTCTGCATTAGAGTACTTTTAATACTTTAAGTACATTTTGTTGATGATACTTCTGTACTTTTACTTAAGTTAAACTTTGCAGAACTTTTACTTTTAATGGAGTATTTTATAGTGTGGTATTGCTACTTTTACTTAAGTAAAGGATCTGAGTACTTCTTCCACCTCTGTTAAACTGTATATAAAATATTTATAGTATTTTATGCTTCTTCCACCACTGGAGGACATTTAATCTTTAATAACACATTTTATGAATTGAACATTTGTTTATTATATAATAAATGAAGTGGAGTAGGAGTAGAAAGTAGCATAAATTGTAAATACTCAAGTAAAGTACGAGTACTTCAAAATTGTAGCTACTCAGTGTTTAAAATATTTAGTGTGCCCTCACTGATGTAAACGTGATGGACAAAATAACAGAAACACCTGTCAGTATAACTCAGTATAGTTTAACAGCAGCACAAACTGATCGTACAGCTGAATCAACACCTCTTAGATATGTGTACCTAATAAACTGGACACTGCATATGTAAATGTACATGTATTCATGTTTGTATATATGTATGTAATCTTATTTTCATTCATGTTTGACATAATCAGTTGAAATTGCTGTATTTAGTTTTTTCGTTGGACCTCATGAAGAGCAGCTGCTGCTGGTAACTTTCTTCAGATAAATGCAGATAAACCTGAAGGAAGGCTGAGAGTCAGTGCTCATCTCTGAAAACCAAAAACCAGGTCAGACATCTTGGTGTAATCTTGGACTCTTTAAACTTTAACAGCTGCATCAGATCAATTACAAAGTCTGCATTCTACGATCTTAAAAACAACAACTATCAGAGGATTAATGTCCAGGCAGGAGTTAGAGGAACTAATCTTCATCTCCAGCAGGTTTGATGTGATGGTCTTTACTAAGGTCTCTCATTCAGAAACTGCTGCAGTAGAGTCCTAACAAACACTAAGGAACCTGAACTCATCACAGCAGTATTCAGGTCTCTTCGCTGACTTGAGTGTGTCAGAATACAAAGTTTAAAGTGCTGCTGTTTGTCTAGAAATCTCTTAATGGGACCAAAATACATCTCTGACTGTCTTTTACCCTCAGGTCCCCTCTGACCCCCCTCAGATCCTCTCTGACCCCCCTCAGATCCTCTCAGGTCCCCTCTGACCCCCCTCAGATCCTCTCAGGTCCTCTCAGGTCCCCTCTAACCCCCTCAGGTCCTCTCAGGTCCCCTCTGATTCCCCTCTGACCCCCCTCAGATCCTCTCATGTCCCCTCTGACCCCCCTCAGGTCGTGTCAGGTCCTTTCATGTCCTCTCATGTCCTCTCAGGTCCCCACTGACCCTCCTCAGATCCTCTCAGGTCCCATCTGACCCCCCTCAGATCCTCTCAGGTCCTCTCAGGTCCCATCTGACCCCCCTCTTGTCTTCCCATGTCCTCTAATGTCCTCTCAAGTCCCCTCTGAATGCCTCTGACCCCCCTCAGATCCTCTCAGGTCCTCTTAGGTCCGCTAAGGTCCTCTCAAGTCCCCTCTGAACGCCTCTGACCCCCCTCAGATCCTCTCCGGTCCTCTTAGGTCCCCTCAGGTCCTCTCAAGTCCCCTCTGAACGCCTCTGACCCCCTCAGGTCCTGTAAGGTCCCCTCTGACCCCCCTCAGGTCCTCTCTGACCCCCCTCAAGTCCCCTCACATCCTCTCAGGTCCTCTAATGTCTTCTCAAGTCTTCTCTGAACCCCTCTGACCCCCCTCAGGTCCTCTCAGGTCCGCTCTGAACCCCCTCAGATCCTCTCAGGTCCTCGTAGGTCCCCTCTGACCCCCTTCAGATCCTCTCAGGTCCTCTCAGGTCCCCTCTGACCCCCCTCAGGACCTCGCAGGTCCCCTCGGGTCCCCTCTGACCCCCCTCAGGTCCCCTCTGACCCCCCTCAAAGCCTCTCAGGTCCCCTCAGGTTCTCTAAGGTCTCTTCTGACCCCACAGGTCCCCCACCGGTCCTCTCAGGTCCCCTCTGACCCTCCTCCGGTCCTCTCAGGTGCCCTCTGACCCACCTCAAGTCCTCTCAGGTCCCACTAAGGTCCTTTCTGACCCCCATCAGGTCCTCTCAGGTCTCTTCTGACCCCCCTCAGATTCTCTCAGGTCCTCTCAGGTCCCATCTGACCCCCCTCAAATCCTCTCAGGTCTTCTCATGTCCTCTCAAGTCCTCTATGAACCCTTCTGCCCCCCCTCATGTTCTTTCAAGTCCCCTCTGACCCCCCTCAGGTCCTCTCAGGTCCCCTCAAGGCCTCTCAGGTTCCCTCTGACCCCCCTCAGATCGTCTCAGGTCCTGTCATTTCCTCTTTGAGCCCCCTCAGGTCCTCTCAGGTCCCCTCTGACCTCCCTCAGGTCATTTCAGGTCCCCTCAGGTCCTCTCAGATCCCATCTGACCCCCCTCAGGTCCTTTCGGGTCCTCTCATGTCCTCTTAAGTTCCCTCTGAACCCCTCTGACCCCCCTCAGGTCCTCTCAGGTCCCCTCTGACCCCCGCAGGACCTCGTGAGGTCCCCTCAGGTCCCCTCTGACCCCCTCAGGTTCCCTCTGACCCCCTCAGATCGTCTCATGTCCTGTCATTTCCTCTTTGAGCCCCTTAGGTCCCCTCTGACCCCCGCAGGACCTCAGGTCCCCTCGGGTCCCCTCTGACCCCCTCAAGGCCTCTCAGGTCCCCTCAGGTTCTCTAAGGTCTCTTCTGACCCCACAGGTCCCCACCGGTCCTCTCAGGTGCCCTCTGATCCACCTCAGGTCCTCTCAGGTCCCACTAAGGTCCTTTCAAGTCCCCTCTGACCCCTCTCAGGTCCTCTCAGGTCCCTTCTGATGCCCATCAGGTCCTCTCAGGTCTCTTCTGACCCTTCTCAGGTTCTCTCAGGTCCCCTCAGGTCCCTTCTGACGCCCATCAGGTCCTCTCAGGTCTCTTCTGACCCCCCTCAGATTCTCTCAGGTCCTCTCAGGTCCCATCTGACCCCCCTCAGGTCCTCTCAGGTCCTCTCTGACTCCCCTCAGGTCCACTTAGATCACCTCTGATCCCACTCAGGTCCTCTCAGTTTCCCTCACGTCTCCCTCAGGTCCCCTCTGACCCCCCTCAGGTCCTCTCAGGTCATGTCAGGTCCCGTTAGGTCCCATCTGACCCCCCTCAAATCCTCTCAGGTCTTCTCATGTCCTCTCAAGTCCTGTATGAACCCTTCTGCCCCCCCTCATGTCCTTTCAAGTCCCTCTGACCCCCTCACGTCCTCTCAGGTCCTCTCAGGTCCCCTCAAGGCCTCTCAGGTCCCCTCAGGTCCTGTCATTTCCTCTTTGAGCCCCCTCAGGTCCTCTCAGGTCCCCTCTGACCTCCCTCAGGTCATTTCAGGTCCCCTCAGGTCCTCTCAGATCCCATCTGACCCCCCTCAGGTCCTTTCGGGTCCTCTCATGTCCTCTTAAGTTCCCTCTGAACCCCTCTGACCCCCTCAGGTCCTCTCAGGTCCCCTCTGACCCCCTCAGGTCCCCTCAGGTCCTCTCAGGTCCCCTCAGGTCCCCTCTGACCCCCTCAGGTTCCCTCTGACCCCCTCAGATCGTCTCATGTCCTGTCATTTCCTCTTTGAGCCCCTTAGGTCCCCTCTGACCCCCGCAGGACCTTGCAGGTCCCCTCGGGTCCCCTCTGACCCCCCTCAAGGCCTCTCAGGTCCCCTCAGGTTCTCTAAGGTCTCTTCTGACCCCACAGGTCCCCACGGTCCTCTCAGGTGCCCTCTGATCCACCTCAGGTCCTCTCAGGTCCCACTAAGGTCCTTTCAAGTCCCTCTGACCCCTCTCAGGTCCTCTCAGGTCCCTTCTGATGCCCATCAGGTCCTCTCAGGTCTCTTCTGACCCTTCTCAGGTTCTCTCAGGTCCCCTCAGGTCCCTTCTGACGCCCATCAGGTCCTCTCAGGTCTCTTCTGACCCCCCTCAGATTCTCTCAGGTCCTCTCAGGTCCCATCTGACCCCCCTCAGGTCCTCTCAGGTCCTCTCTGACTCCCCTCAGGTCCACTTAGATCACCTCTGATCCCACTCAGGTCCTCTCAGTTTCCCTCACGTCTCCCTCAGGTCCCCTCTGACCCCCCTCAGGTCCTCTCAGGTCATGTCAGGTCCCTTTAGGTCCCATCTGACCCCCCTCAAATCCTCTCAGGTCTTCTCATGTCCTCTCAAGTCCTGTATGAACCCTTCTGCCCCCCTCATGTCCTCTCAAGTCCTCTCAGGTCATGTCAGGTCCCTTTAGGTCCCATCTGACCCCCTCAAATCCTCTCAGGTCTTCTCATGTCCTCTCAAGTCCTGTATGAACCCTTCTGCCCCCCTCATGTCCTTTCAAGTCCCTCTGACCCCCTCACGTCCTCTCAGGTCCTCTCAGGTCCCTCTGACCCCCTCAGGGCCTCTCAGGTTCCCTCTGACCCCCTCATGTCCTCTCGGGTCCTGTCATTTCCTCTTTGAGCCCCTCAGGTCCTCTCAGGTCCCCTGACCTCCCTCAGGTCATTTCAGGTCCCCTCAGGTCCTCTCAGATCCCATCTGACCCCCCTCAGGTCCTTTCGGGTCCTCTCATGTCCTCTTAAGTTCCCTCTGAACCCCTCTGACCCCCTCAGGTCCTCTCAGGTCCCCTCTGACCCCCCGCAGGACCTCGCAGGTCCCCTCAGGTCCCCTCTGACCCCCCTCAGGTTCCCTCTGACCCCCCTCAGATCGTCTCATGTCCTGTCATTTCCTCTTTGAGCCCCCTTAGGTCCCCTCTGACCCCCGCAGGACCTTGCAGGTCCCCTCGGGTCCCCTCTGACCCCCCTCAAGGCCTCTCAGGTCCCCTCAGGTTCTCTAAGGTCTCTTCTGACCCCACAGGTCCCCCACCGGTCCTCTCAGGTGCCCTCTGATCCACCTCAGGTCCTCTCAGGTCCCACTAAGGTCCTTTCAAGTCCCCTCTGACCCCTCTCAGGTCCTCTCAGGTCCCTTCTGATGCCCATCAGGTCCTCTCAGGTCTCTTCTGACCCTTCTCAGGTTCTCTCAGGTCCCCTCAGGTCCCTTCTGACGCCCATCAGGTCCTCTCAGGTCTCTTCTGACCCCCCTCAGATTCTCTCAGGTCCTCTCAGGTCCCATCTGACCCCCCTCAGGTCCTCTCAGGTCCTCTCTGACTCCCCTCAGGTCCACTTAGATCACCTCTGATCCCACTCAGGTCCTCTCAGTTTCCCTCACGTCTCCCTCAGGTCCCCTCTGACCCCCCTCAGGTCCTCTCAGGTCATGTCAGGTCCCTTTAGGTCCCATCTGACCCCCCTCAAATCCTCTCAGGTCTTCTCATGTCCTCTCAAGTCCTGTATGAACCCTTCTGCCCCCCCTCATGTCCTTTCAAGTCCCCTCTGACCCCCCTCACGTCCTCTCAGGTCCTCTCAGGTCCCCTCTGACCCCCCTCAGGGCCTCTCAGGTTCCCTCTGACCCCCCTCATGTCCTCTCGGGTCCTGTCATTTCCTCTTTGAGCCCCCTCAGGTCCTCTCAGGTCCCCTCTGACCTCCCTCAGGTCATTTCAGGTCCCCTCAGGTCCTCTCAGGTCCCTTCTGAAGCCCCTCTGACCCACCTCAGGTCCTCTCAGGTCCCCTCTGACCCCCCTCAGGTCCTCTCAGGTCCATTCAAGTCCTCTCAAGTCCCCTCTGAACCCCTCTCAACACCCTCAGTTCCTTTCAAGTCTCTCTGACCCCCCTCACGTCCTCTAAGTTCCCTTCTGAGCTCCCTATCAGTTCCTCTCAGGTCCCCCTGAGGTCCCATCTGACCCCCCTCAGGTCCTCTCATGTCATCTAATGTCATGTCATGTCAGATTAGGGTTAGTGTGTGTTTCTGAGAGTGTGTGTGTGTGGTGTGTGTGTGTGTATGTGTGTGTTTTATGTGTGTGTGTGTGTGTGTGTGTGTGTGAGTTGTAAGCTGAGCTGCAGGGCGTCTCCCCTGTGTGGAGTCTGCCTCTCCTCAGCTTTCCCACACTCCTCAGCCTTTCTCCCCCTTCATCCCCAGGACAAAGGAAGTGTGCCATGTTAAACTACCCCCCATACACACACACACACACACCACGATGGTGAGAAACCTTCTGACCATGCAGCCCCCCCCCCCAACTTATCTCCCTCCAGATCTGGAGGGAAAAGTTGGCTGACTGTTGTATCTGCATGGTGTTGATCAGCGTTCAATACTCCAGAGAAACCTGCGCCACAGTATATCGGTGCAGTACACAGTGTATCGTACAGTACACAGTGTATCGGTGCAGTACACAGTGTATCGGTGCAGTACACAGTATATAGTGCAGTACACAATATATTGTACAGTACACAGTATATCGTGCAGTACACAGTGTATCGTGCAGTACACAGTGTATCGTGCAGTACACAGTGTATCGGTGCAGTACACAGTATATAGTGCAGTACACAATATATTGTACAGTACACAGTGTATCGTGCAGTACACAGTGTATCGTGCAGTACACAGTGTATCGTACAGTACACAGTGTATCGGTGCAGTACACAGTATATAGTGCAGTACACAATATATTGTACAGTACACAGTGTATCGTGCAGAACACAGTGTATCGTGCAGTACACAGTGTATCGTGCAGTACACAGTATATCGTGCAGTACACAATATATTGTACAGTACACAGTGTATCGTACAGTACACAGTGTATCGTGCAGTACACAGTGTATCGTGCAGTACACAGTATATTGGTGCAGTACACAGTATATTGGTGTAGTACACAGTGTATCGGTGCAGTACACAGTATATTGGTGTAGTACACAGTGTATCGGTGTAGTACACAGTATATCGGTGCAGTACACAGTGTATCGTGCAGTACACAGTATATCGTGCAGTACACAGTATATCGTGCAGTACACAGTATATCGGTGCAGAACACAGTATATCGTGTAGTACACAGTGTATCGTGCAGTACACAGTATATCGGTGCAGTACACAGTGTATCGTACAGTACACAGTGTATCGGTGCAGTACACAGTGTATCGGTGCAGTACACAGTATATAGTGCAGTACACAATATATTGTACAGTACACAGTATATCGTGCAGTACACAGTGTATCGTGCAGTACACAGTGTATCGTGCAGTACACAGTGTATCGGTGCAGTACACAGTATATAGTGCAGTACACAATATATTGTACAGTACACAGTGTATCGTGCAGTACACAGTGTATCGTGCAGTACACAGTGTATCGTGCAGTACACAGTGTATCGGTGCAGTACACAGTATATAGTGCAGTACACAGTGTATCGTGCAGTACACAGTGTATCGTGCAGTACACAGTGTATCGGTGCAGTACACAGTATATAGTGCAGTACACAATATATTGTACAGTACACAGTGTATCGTGCAGAACACAGTGTATCGTGTAGTACACAGTATATCGTGCAGTACACAGTATCGTGCAGTACACAGTATATCGTGCAGTACACAGTGTGTCGGTGCAGTACAGTATATCGTGCAGTACACAGTGTATCGTACAGTACACAGTGTATCGTGCAGTACACAGTGTATCGTGCAGTACAGTATATCGTAGTACACAGTATATTGTACAGTACAGTGTATCGTGCAGTACACAATATATTGTACAGTACACAGTGTATCGTACAGTACACAGTGTATCGTGCAGTACACAGTGTATCGTGCAGTACACAGTATATTGGTGCAGTACACAGTATATTGGTGTAGTACACAGTGTATCGGTGCAGTACACAGTATATTGGTGTAGTACACAGTGTATCGGTGTAGTACACAGTATATCGGTGCAGTACACAGTGTATCGTGCAGTACACAGTATATCGTGCAGTACACAGTATATCGTGCAGTACACAGTATATCGGTGCAGAACACAGTATATCGTGTAGTACACAGTGTATCGTGCAGTACACAGTGTATCGGTGCAGTACACAGTGTATCGTGCAGTACACAGTGTATCGTACAGTACACAGTGTATCGTGCAGTACACAGTGTATCGTGCAGTACACAGTATATTGGTGCAGTACACAGTGTATCGTGCAGTACACAGTATATCGGTGCAGAACACAGTATATCGTGTAGTACACAGTGTATCGTGTAGTACACAGTGTATCGTGCAGTACACAGCATATCGTGCAGTACACAGTATATCGTGCAGTACACAGTATATCGTGCAGTACACAATATATTGTACAGTACACAGTGTATCGTGCAGTACACAGTGTATCGTGCAGTACACAGTGTATCGTGTAGTACACAATATATTGTACAGTACACAGTGTATCGTGCAGTACACAGTGTATCGTGCAGTACACAATATATTGTACAGTACACAGTGTATCGGTGCAGAACACAGTATATCGTGCAGTACACAGTGTATCGTGCAGTACACAGTGTATCGTGCAGTACACAATATATTGTACAGTACACAGTGTATCGTGCAGTACACAGTGTATCGTGCAGTACACAATATATTGTACAGTACACAGTGTATCGTGCAGTACACAATATATTGTACAGTACACAGTGTATCGTGCAGTACACAGTGTATCGTGCAGTACACAGTGTATCGGTGCAGTACACAGTATATCGGTGCAGTACACAGTATATCGTGCAGTACACAGTGTATCGGTGCAGAACACAGTATATCGTGTAGTACACAGTATATCGGTGCAGTACACAGTATATCGTGCAGTACACAGTGTATCGGTGCAGTACACAGTATATCGGTGCAGTACACAGTATATCATGCAGTACACAGTATATCGGTGCAGTACACAGTATATCATGCAGTACACAGTATATCGGTGCAGTACACAGTATATCGTGCAGTACACAGTGTATCGGTGCAGTACACAGTATATCGGTGCAGTACACAGTATATCATGCAGTACACAGTGTATCATGCAGTACACAGTGTATCGGTGCAGTACACAGTATATTGGTGCAGTACACAGTATATCATGCAGTACACAGTATATCATGCAGTACACAGTATATCGGTGCAGTACACAGTATATCATGCAGTACACAGTATATCGGTGTAGTACACAGTGTACCGGTGCAGTACACAGTGTATCGGTGCAGTACACAGTGTATCGGTGCAGTACACAGTGTATCGGTGTAGTACACAGTGTATCGGTGCAGTACACAGTGTATCGGTGTAGTACACAGTGTATCGGTGCAGTACACAGTGTATCGGTGCAGTACACAGTGTATCGGTGCAGTACACAGTGTATCGGTGCAGTACACAGTGTATCGGTGCAGTACACAGTGTATCGGTGCAGTACACAGTATATCGGTGCAGTACACAGTATATCGTGCAGTACACAGTGTATCGGTGCAGTACACAGTATATCATGCAGTACACAGTATATCGGTGTAGTACACAGTATATCGGTGCAGTACACAGTGTATCGTGCAGTACACAGTATATCGTGCAGTACACAGTGTATCGGTGCAGTACACAGTATATCTTGCAGTACACAGTGTATCGGTGCAGTACACAGTGTATCGGTGCAGTACACAGTGTATCGGTGCAGTACACAGTATATCGGTGCAGTACACAGTATATCTTGCAGTACACAGTGTATCGTGCAGTACACAGTATATCGTGCAGTACACAGTGTATCGGTGCAGTACACAGTGTATCGGTGCAGTACACAGTATATCTTGCAGTACACAGTGTATCGGTGCAGTACACAGTGTATCGGTGCAGTACACAGCGAGTCGTACAGTTTTCTTGTTGAAGCAGTCGTGTTGATGCGTGTTTCACACCTGTGTGGAGGCGTGGGAAATCTCTGCCCTGTGTCTGATTTCAGCAGGTGTAAGTCAGGCTGCAGGTGTGGGTGCAGATGGGTTTACACACTCTGAGCAAACACACACACACACACACACACACACACACACACACACACACACAGGTAAGGACACACAATGCAGCACAATAACACATTGCAATGGTTATACAGTTCGTAAAGGGGGCTTAGATTCTCCTCCTCGATAAATCTGAACTGGGGTCAGTTCTCTTTCAGTTTACTCCATTTAGGGACTGTATGAAAATTATTACTGGCATTAGTTTTATCAGTTTGTATCATAAAATCTAATGATTTTATGATTTGTTTTGTCCAACCAAGACACTTTAAGCCTTTCTTACTTCCTTTATCACTTTGCACTGTTGGTGGGGGAGTTTTGCAGCTTTTGCCTTCAGGGGAGGGTCCTGAGAAAATATCAGTAACAGCCCCCCTTGCCCCACCCCAGTCACTTTCATAGAGTCCCCTACTGCAGGCTGATGATGCAGTCGTCTTCATAAAGATTGAAATTTATGTTGAAAACTGTCAGCTTCACAGAAGATATGAAAGTTGTGTCAGTGTAAAAATACTCTGTTACAAGTAGTCTTGTAACAAGTCTTGCATTCAAAATATGTAAGTATTTTCAGCTAAATGTACTGAAAATATCGAAAGTAGATGTGTTCATCATGCAGACTCGTCCCTTTCAGAGGGTTCGTATACTGTATCATGTACTGTAAACTGCATTTTAATGCATTTTAGTGTTGTTACTGGTCAAGGTGCAGCTAATTCTAAATACTTTATTTACAGGTTAACAGAGGTGGAAGAAGTAGTCAGTTAAGTAGTTTTACTTAAGTAAAAGTAGCAACACCACACTGTAAAATACTCCTTTACAAGAAAAAGTCCTTCATTCAAATTTTAAGTAAAATATCAAAAGTAAAAGTATTCGTTTTGCAAAATGTTTTCTTGCAAAGGAGAATACACCAAGCAAATATTTTACATCCCGGCACTCTCTATGATTAATCTATAAAACCTTTAATAAATTATTTAACAAATACTAATAAAGCTGCTAGTTGCATCTTATTAACCCTTTTTAAAGCAGGCGTCATTAGAAAGTTGTACCCAGTATTTTAATGCTGTCACTGATGAGGTGGAACTAATTATCATAATTTCTTTTTATATATTGCTGGGAAATGTATTCTGTAACAACACATCAACCTGTATGAGCTTTATAATAATCTTTGTGTTTTGAAAGTAAAATATTACCCTGAAAAGTAACTTAAATAAAATAAATGTAGTGAATAGTAGTATATTGTACAATATTTCCCTCTGAAATTTTGTAAAGTAGAAGTATAACATAGCATAAAATAAATATTCAAGTAGGGTATCTCAAATTTGTATTTCTTCAGCAAATGAACCCAGATAAGAATGAAAATGTTATAAGTTGTAAAAGAGATGAAGATACAGAGTTCATACAACATAAAGTCTGAAGTATGTTGGAGTTTTGTTAAATTTAAACCCGTCCGCTGAGGAAGGCTTTTCACCCAACAGCCTCCAACTCAGATCTTCATGTTTCCTCCTGTCCCTGTTCAAGAGTTCATTTAGCTTGAAATGTAACAACATGCAGGTTTTCACCCGTCGTGTTTGTTTGTCAGCATGTAAAGTGAGACGTGTTTGAAATGTATTCACTAAGGTGTGAATGCTTTCAGATGTCTGTAGTTTGCTTGGTTGTATCTCAGGCTTGTGTTTGCAAGCGTTCTTATTTAATGTGTTTCATTGTGATGTTTTGGTTTTCATGCAGCTATCCAAGACATTGATCTCCAATGGGAGACAATAAAGTAACGTTAACCGTAATCGTGCTTTGATTTTATCGAACCTTTCAGGACGATGCAGTGCATGCATTGCATTTTCAATAAAACCTGAGAATAACCTGGAGATACAAACCTACAACCCCCCAAACACACACAGATACATAATAATTGCTGTTATCTCTCGTCACAATAAGCCTGGTCCTGGTTGAAGGGTGTGGGAGACCTCTAAACCCACGAGGCTCAGACAACACCTCCTGTTTTCATGGATTAATGGGAGAGAAGCCCGATCAATATCTATCTTATCACACTGATTTACACATTCTGTCCTCATGTTTTATGGAGATAATAAAGATCTTAGTTCACAGCAGCTCACAATCTCATTTACAGGAAGAATTTCTCTTTTTTATGTCAAAAACTGAAAGAAAATGAATATTGCAAGAAAACAGAAAATATCAAGATCGTTTGCAAAAAAAAATGTTTATTTTAAGATTTCTCTTTTGAGATTACAAGTTTTCATTTTTACTTTTCCTCAGGAAAAGTGTTCTTGTTTTCACATTCAATCACTTTAACAAGTAATTAGAGCAAACACATGGTGTCTACGCTTCATTTCACAGCACAATAATGCCTCATTTGGAAGACCTGCGGTCCCAACACCGCCTTTACAAAAGGCACTCAGTGCACTACAACATCATCAACACTAAGAGAATGATAGAGGTTTCAGTTAGCTCAGCAAACATCCACATGAAGACAACGTCTCTACAAACAATCCTCAGAGGAAACAGGATTCATGAAGTCAAAGTTCTTCAACAGCACAAACTGAGCCGCTGTCAACAAGAAAAACACTTTCTTCAATATGAAGAAATCTTTCTTTAAAACAGGATAAAATAATAAAGAGGAAAGGTCCGTTGAATAAATGATGTGGAGGTCAGTCTCCTGCGGGCTCCATGATGGTGAACATCCATCGGGGTGATCCAGAGTTTCATGGAGCTTCTACCACGGCCTCCACACGGCTCTGTCGGGGCTGGGCAGCTGCTTCACCGCAGCCTGGATGTGGCTGTGGGAGGAGAGGGCCGGCGTGGGGCCGGCGTCCTGGCCGGCTCTGTGGGCAGCGTGGAGGTACCGGAGGTGCGGCAGCGTCACTTCCTTCAGGGAGCTGGCGGACAGGAAGTGCAGCGTCTCCTTCCAGCAGTGGGAGTAGCCGTCGCCGTGAGCCGTGCGAGCGGCCGGGCTCTGAGGCCGCAACTGCTGCTTCAGGAACACCACCGTCATCTCCAGGACGTCGGCCTTCTCCAGCTTGGCGTTGGGATCCTGTTTGTGGAACTCCTTCTCCAGCAGGACCTTGAGCTGCTCGATG
Source organism: Siniperca scherzeri (assembly GCA_027580175.1). Taxonomy (NCBI): domain Eukaryota; kingdom Metazoa; phylum Chordata; class Actinopteri; order Centrarchiformes; family Sinipercidae; genus Siniperca; species Siniperca scherzeri. The sequence goes on along the minus strand of CM050843.1, from coordinate 35,636,509 downwards.
CAGCTGTTGATGCGATCTCTGCGCATCTTCTCCACAGCTGGTTTCCTCAGCTGGTGAACACAACAGGAAGCTCAGTCAGGAACACATTCAGTACATTCAGGCCACAGAGAAAAGGAGCTGAGCGGTTCACAAGTGTCATAAGACTGAATGAGAAGCAGGACTTACTTTGTGTCTGTCTTTGGTGGAGAGCATTGAGACGGAGAGTCTCTGGTGTTGGCTGGAGCCATTGTGCTGGAGTGCAGAGCTTCTGTGGGAGAGCAGAGTGAGCTGTGAGCTGACTGAGGATCCCTCGCCTCTATTTATAGGCCCACATTAGCATTACAAAGCCATGAGTCCCAGGCAGGATTAGCTTTCCCACACTCTGAGGCCGGTGGGCGAGGCACACACAACAATAGGAGAGAGGCATCAATTATCTCATGGTTAACTGGCCTCATGGCCGGAGCGCTGCTGCAGATGTGTGAAGGTACAGAGCGACACACTTTTATTACCTGGGAACCTTCCTGCTGTCTGATGGGATCAGGCTGCTGCAGATGTGCAGCGGCTCAGACAGAAGCCTGATAAGGGCCACTAAAGACATAAAGATAAGACACATGCTGGATTCACAGCACACTGACACCAGGTCAGTTTACATGCTCTGTACAAGGGAACTGACCTGAAACGTTACTGTTGGATTAACAGGGAATGAAACCCTGTTTTTGATATAAACCTTAAAGTTTTATTGTTGAAACTGTCTAAAGTTAGAGATTAGACTGCTTACTGGAAACAACAGACATGAATCACTGTTAGAAATTAAACTTCCCAACAGAATACAAGATTATTTAATTTAACTTGACAAACTTCAACATTAAAATGCTTCTTAAATGTTAATGAACGAGTATTAATAATATAATATAATATACATAATAACACTAACAGGGGCTACTATGTACTTTTGATACTTTGAGTACATTTTTTCTGTACTTTAAGATTTAAAATTTAATATGTTACTATTGAAATACACATTATAGCCTTTTTAAAGAAAAGTGTTGCCAGTAAAATACAATAATAGATGTTTATAATTTCAACAAACTAAAAGAGACGTGGGGCAAAACTCAGAGAGAATTGGAGGGAAAAAGTAACTGTCAATTAAACACAATTATCCAGAGTCCTCTGGGAAGGCACACTTCTATTGTGTGACCCCTCCTCCTGCTCCTCTGAGACCCCCCACCTCCTCCTCTTTCACTCACCTCTTTAGGAGAATATGTAATAAATGGAGAAGAGAGTGTGGGAAAGGAGGTTGGGATCCTGCTCACACACATCCTCCAGTCAATAGAGCGCTCTCCCCGGCCCCCCCAGGCCTCCCCCCTCCACAGAGACCCTTTCAACCTGCAGGATCAGATCAGAGGCTCCGCCGAGCCAGGGGACGCGTGTGGGACGTCTCCCCGTGTTCCCGCCCTCGTTCACATCAACCAGACCTCATGAGCGTTTCAGTGTGTTTATACTCATCTACTGATTACTACACCTCCTCCTCCTCCTCCTCCTCCTCCTCCTCCTGCAGCCCTCTCATAAACCAAACATGTGGTTCAACACCTGCTGCAAGCGCTGGCAGAAGTATTCACACCATTTCCATTAGTAAAAGTACTACAACAATGTCAATATACTACACTACAAGTAAAAGTCCATTTGTATTATCAGCTTCATGTAGTTTAAGCATCAGCAGTGAAAGTACACAAGTATTACTGTTTAACAGGAGTTTTGATAAATTACTCTTACAGACTTTTCAGTCCCTCTGAGATGTAGTGAAGTACAAGTAAAGTAGTAGAAAATGGAAAGTAAAGTACCTTAAAAGTTGTACTTAAGTACAGTTATGGAATCGGCTACTTGATATGGAAGACAGCAGGTGGACGAGGACGATATGCTTTAAGTACATGAAGAGGAGAATACTTCTGTACTTTTACCTGAAGAATGAAGGACTTTTATTTGTGATGCAGTATTTTTACTTTGTTGTACTGATACTTTTACTTAAGTTAAGGACGCTACATTTTTCTGGTTTTACGTCTTTTCTTTTTACGCTTCTTTTTTAAAAGCGCCCTACAAATAAAGTTCTTTTACTATTATAAATATTTCTATTGAGTTAATGATATAGTGACTAGAGTGACTTTTAACAGCAGAGAGAAGAATCTAAGATGGTTGCCCCGAGCGAGGGAGGAAATGAGGGAGTAATTTGGGCGTCTTTAATGTGCATTAATGACCATGAAAGAGGCAGATGGTGCAGAGTCCTCTTGGAGGGAAATCTTAACGTCCTTTTCTTCTCTGTTCCTCAGGATGCATTTCTTAGCAGTGAGTCATGACACAATATGCAGATGAAAACGCATCATTTTGCCTATAAACACATTCCAGTGCAGGTTCCCCCATTCAGAGAGAAAAGCCTCAGAGTGCCCCCCCCCCCACGTGCACACGCCAAACAACACGTCTCCATGGCTTTGAGCCCAGATGCATCAGCGAGTGTGTGTGTGTGTGTGTGAGGACCTCTCTGCACTGAGGAATGTGTGAGAGCTGCGACCGGCTCCTCGTTCCCACACTTCAGCCTCCATTCAGGGCAGCGGCCCACCCTGCGGCGGCCGCCACTGATCCTCCAGACCCTCATTATGCTCCGGCCTCAATGGGCCATCTGGACAGCTGCCGGGGAGTCGACCCTCCACACAGACCCTCAGCACACCTCCGAGTGTGCAGGTACATGATAATGACAGCAAAGGTGTTCTGGTACCTGAGTTCATTTCATTAAAGAAAACTATGATGGAAAATATTCTTTGACGACGAAAACAAGAAAAAGGTGACCTTTGAAAACGAGAACTACGACAAGATGTTTTACATTTTTAAAACTAAACTAATGTGACAAACAGACGAATGTAAATTAACTGTTGTAATAGTTTTATTCAACGACTTGCAGAATCACACACTGCAGCTCCTGGTTGGTCAAACAGTTTCCTCCACCAGCCAATAACTTCTCTTGTTCAGGACTTGATTTACCTGTTGGACCTGTCACGTTCTGTCAGCGATGTTATCTGCTTTAACCACAGCGTCATGACGTCATAAAACAGATTTATTTTCCAACAGTGAGATGATGTCATCCTGCTGATGCAGCACAGTCTCACGGCAGTTTGTGAAATAGTCACGAAATTTAATCCACAGGATTCGTGAACATGGACACGAATTTTCCATTTTTTTCGTGACGCAGTCTTTGTCCAGATAGTAACACAGTCAATTTAGCATGAATTCATTCTAATCTTTCTGTCATTATAGGAGCTGTTCATTGGCCTCCAAGTGTGGGAACCTGCAGTGAAACTGAGACCCGCACCGTTTACAGTGCTGCCCTCAGTTTGGACTACAGGCAGTCCTCCACAGACTCCACAGATAATATAAACAGCATTTAGGTGAGTTGTCCGCTGCTGTGCTGCTGCTGAACTGTACCTGGAAAATACAATCAGAAATGCTGCATCAAAGTATTGTCAGGTACTTTCTGTCTTCTGTTATAAAGAGTGACTGACACAGTGAAGTCATAAAGGCTCAACAGAAGCTCAGCAGGATGAAGGTCACAGTTTCTGACACAGATGCTAGATTAAAAACATGTAGTATACTCTCTGAATATTGTCGGGTTATTGGCCTTTTGTAGCTATCTGTGTAACAGCGCCCCCTGTGGTCACAACACCTGGATGAGCCCCCACAGGTGTCCCTCATTAACACACACTTATACTGTACATCTGCCGGTGTGTCGTAATGTTTCAGATATTATCAGGTGTGCATTAACTCTTATTGTTATTATTAAGACTCTTTAGACTTGGTGACGCCTCCAGCAGCTGTTTGCTCTTAGTTACACATAAAAAAGTAAGCAGACAGCCAACAAATACTGTATAATAAAGAAGAAATGATAAACCATGACCAAACAGGCACTCTGCTAAATATACAGTAAAAGCAGCTGTTACTTATTATTCTAATAAACTCAGCGAGATAAACTCTTTGTGGAGTTTTTTGGCGGGAGTCTGGTGTCGGAGAGTGAAAGGTCCAGCTGCTGCTCGGAGGACAAAGACAGGACCGCAGCTTTCTCACACTCACACCATTCAGAGCTGACGACTGGGAAGTGTGCGTCCCAGTTTCCCTCCAGCTCCCCAGCAGCTCTTACAGTTTATTGCTTGTAAGTGCGGCCATATGTTAATAAGCAGCTTAACATTTCCATGTGAATATGGCAGCAGCGAGCAGAGAGTTACTGCTGGATATCCGACCGTTGAATTAGTGTTAAACTGTTTACTGAGTATCTCCCTGTAACAATCAGTGGTGAGAACGGTATTTGAAGCATGCCGCACGCAGCACACTTATTATTGTTGTGTTTCCATTCATGATGCACAACAATGCATTCCTCCTCCAGAGGGATGCTTCGGCTTCGTTTCAGTAACAATGAGAGGACCTGCTCGGCTCAAACGCCAAAGACTCCCTGACACTTTGTACAAATGCAAATGAGCATCACAGGCTTCTCCTATAACTGTCTTTGGTACATACTTAACAACAGTCCCTCCCCGAGTACAAGGATTTAATTTAATATTCAGAGGAGGAAGAACTTACTAATACTTAATTACAAAAGTCCTGCATTGAAACTCTTACTTTAGTAAGTACAAGCAAGCAGAATATACTTCAGCAGGCGTATCAGGTGATATATTCACTGCTGGAAGAAGTATTCAGATCCTTTACGTAAAAGTATCAATGCAAATTACATCATCAAATTAAATCCGTTACAAATAAAAATATTTAATTACAAATAAAGGTAGTTAAGTAAAAGTACATAAGCTTAAGCAGCAAAATGTACTTAAAATAACTAAAGTGTTATGTTGTTATATGTTTATAGGCTCAGCAGGTACAGCAGGCCGGACGTTCTCCTTCAGGAGTTTTTGGTAGACGGCAGAATTCATGGTTCCATTTATCACAGCAAGTCTTCCAGGTCCTGAAGCAGCAGAACAGCCCCAGACCATCACACTGCCACCACCATATTTTACTGTTGGTATGATGTTCTTTTTCTGAAATGCAGTGTTACTTTTACGCCAGATGTAACGGGACACACCTTCCAAAAAGTTCAACTTTTGTCTCGTCAGTCCACAGAGTATTTTCCCAAAAGTCTCGGGGATCATCAAGATGTTTTCTGGCAAAAATGAGACGAGCCTTAATGTTCTTTTTGCTCAGCAGTGGTTTTCGTCTTGGAGCTCTGCCATGCAGGCCATTGTTGCCCAGTCTCTTTATTATGGTGGAGTCATGAACACAGACCTTAACTGAGGTGAGTGAGGCCTGCAGTTGTTTGGTTGTCCAGTTGTCCACTAGGACTTTGGAGTGGCCTAGTGGAGATAAGTTGAGCAAACTGTTTGCGAATGTTTATTCAACATCTGTTGCATAATAGCTGAACCTTATATGGATTCAGATGTGAATTTGATACAGCATTCTAGTGAGGCTGACAGACTTTGGAGTGGCCTAGTCAAAGTCCTGACCTATATATGTGACTATTTTGTGTACCAGGCACATATCTGTTTGGCGTCAATACTTGATCTGTGTATGATTGTTTGGACTGCGTGATGAGAACAGGTCATTGATAATGATGATATGGAACTATGAAACATGCTATTGACTGTCATGTCCAGACTTCAGGGACACTGAGGAGCATGACCCTGAAGACTGGATAAATAACTGATGCTCCTCTCCCTCTGGACTCATTCAGAGCAGATTATACTGATGTATGTTTTGCTGCTGTGAGTCTGTCTGCAGATGTTTGAAGTAAACTTACAGAAAGACAAGTGATTGCCTCGAGTGTTTCTTTATTCTGCAATTTGGCGTTGTCTGCGTTTTCACTTGTGTGAGAGGACTTGGGCGCTTGGAGCAGCAGGTTAAGACCGTGCATGGCTAAGAGTCTGGGACTCTGTACCTCAACCTCCCAGACAAGGAAGGGTGGAGACGTGGAGGCCTGCTGCCCTGAGTGTCCGAGGCTCGTTCACTGCTGTGATCCAGTGAACCTAGTGGCTGTGGCAGCACTCTCTGTCTGGGTTTATTCAACGGGGCCCGGGTATACCGATTCACACTACCGTGAGGGGTGTGCGTGACAGACGTGTCAGCAGGGCAGGTCTGGGACCGCTGTGTGAATCATTGCAGTATTTTGGCCAAATGTTTCACTGTCAGACAGGGGTATTTCTTACAGGCCGGTTCTTTTCTACAAACTCTTGCCTCACTCATTAGGTTCCCTCGTGGGTTGTTTAAAGATTCGTAGTTTGAAACTCATCTTTAAAAAGGGGGGAGTGAGTGGTGACATGGGGTGTGTTGTGTAAAGTGCTTAAACAGTGATACATGTGAAAATATTGATGTGTGTGATAGGAAGTGATTCAGACAGAGTCAGTGAGTTAGCTGTGGGCTACAACTTGAGCTAATCTGCCGAATATTTTCTCGATTAATCAATTAATAGTTTGGTCAGAAAAACATTAGAAAAACCGTCCTCACCAGAAAAATGTCCATATAGGTCGACTCTAGTGGTCGTAATAATTATGACGGGAGCAAAGGAGGAAGTCATGTGACCTAGGATAAAGTGGGTGGTTGAGTCAAACTAACACAAGACTTTCAGTTCAATTCAATTTTATTTATATAGTATATAGTATATAGCTTAGTGCGCATGCGCCAGCCCGCATGCTGCCTGTTGCCGTAGCTCCGTCTCGTCGTCTTACTTTTTCCAACTTTTAACTTTCCTTTTTTATTCTAAACCTGAGTAACTTGTGTGTAAGTGTAATTTAAACTACGCTCTTTGCGAAAATGAGAGTAGAAAGTGTTTTTGTACTTTTTTTCGCCGTGGAACTTCTTCTTCTGCTACTCGGTCAGGGCAACGCTGCAGATCAGCTGTTTGGCCGCATTGTTTACACCAGGGAACAGCTGATCGCGCTGAAGCCGAGCAGCATGGCGCCCAGGACAACCGATGTCCCCACTGAGATCTGGAGGAGGACACACCGAGGATGCAGAGGTGGAGCAAGCGGCGAGGAAGAGAGAGGGTGCAGACAAAGAGACTTAAGAATAAGAGATTTAAGCCGTGTCTGCCTTCTCTCGTCATGGGCAACGTGAGATCGCTGGCGAATAAAATGGACGAGCTAACGGCATTAGCCCGAGTCAGACGGAGTTCCGTGAGTGTAGCTTGATGTGCTTCTCAGAGACATGGCTACACCAGGATATCCCGGACCATAACGTTTCCATCGACGGCTTTCAGACTGTTCGGGCCGACAGGGATCACACCGGGAGCGGTAAGCGGAAAGGCGGCGGGCTTGCTGTTCTAGTTAACAACAGATGGTGTAACCCTGGTCACATTACCATCAAGCAGAGTATCTGTACGCCGGACATTGAACTGTTAGCTGTGGGACTCCGGCCATATTATCTGCCACGTGAATTTTCACATGCCATTGTTGTGGCTGTTTACATCCCCCCCTCTGCTAACTCGGCATCGGCGTGCAACGCCATTCACACCGCCATAGCACAACTCCAGACTCAACACCAGAGTGCACTCAAATTAATCTCGGGTGACTTCAACCATGTCAGTGTTTCAACAACACTGACTAATTTCACCAGTATGTGAGCTGTCCTACTAGAGAGGAGAGGACACTGGACCTGCTGTATGCTAACGTTAAGGATGCATACAGCTCTTCCCCCTCCCCTCTGGGTAGGTCAGACCACAACCTGGTTCACCTCAAACCCTGTTATGTGCCTCTGGTTAAAGGCCTTAACAACATTAACAACTTTAACAACATTAACATTAACAACTTTAACAACTTTAACAACATTAACATTGACAACTTTAACAACATTAACATTAACAGCATTAACAACAACAACAACAACATTAACAACAGTAACAACATTAACGTTAACATTAACAACATTAACAACAACAACATTAACAACAAGGACAGTGAGTATGTATTAATCAGGAATACTTTTCACTGAGCAACACGACCTGAATCATTATTGAACTTGATTGTCTATATATGTCTATATCAAGGAAAATATTTTCCACACTTCTTCTTCTTATCACGGTTTAAACAATCGATCCAAAGTTCCCCAGCCTGGCGGTCTGTCTCGTCTGTATGGCAGATCGAGGTCCAGCACGCTACTGCACATGAAGGGAGAGCATAATTAGTCAATGAGCCACAAGCTCTCCCTGGCACTGCTCACCTGAGCCCCTCCCCCACCTCTCTCCCTGCAGCTGACTGCTAACCACGCCCACCTCCACAGTGATGTACCAACATGGCTGCCGGGCCACCTGATAGCAAGATGGTCACATACCACAAAACCACAAGGTCCTCGTTTGATTCCAGCCGCTTTGTTCTGCGTGAAGCTCTCACAGCTGCAGTTCAGTGTAAGTCTGGGTTTTAACTCAACGCCGGCTTTGGCAGCAGCAGAGAATTACTCTCCATTTACATACCAGCCAAGCTACGCTAACCGACTAGCTGCAGCTGCTACATTAAAACAATGACAAATGATGTTTTAAATATCAGCAAAGTATCCCGGAAACATTGCAAAGTATTAACAGCTTGACTTGGCTTTTATTGAGTTTGACTCATTTATTTTTATTTCTTGCACTTTGCCCACTTTCATCAGCTGTTTTATCTTTGTGTAACTTTCTGAAAGTAAATGAAGTTAATATTAATATTTTATTAGTGGTAGAACAGGTGATAGCAGTGATGCCATTGTTGTCATGTTTTTCATTTTTCTTTAACAGGATTTTAATAAAGTAAAGAATCACAGAAATAACTGAAAATTAATTTGTGTTTTCTTGCTGCTCTTTCCATGAAAGTCATGTTGACATAATGACGCGATCTCAAAGCAGTGTGATGGATCATATTCATCATATTTATCATCTGTTCCCTGTAAGATGAAACAGTGGCCTGACAGAGCTCCACCCCCACCTGACTCACCTGAGACAAACCAGGAAACAGTCAGTTCCTGTTCGGTTCTCAGTGAGAAGAGACGCAGCGACAGACAGACGGTAAGATTCACCTTCATTACAAAGCTGTGACTTCAGCTGAGGGAGGACAGTTACAGGGGGGAGTACTGAAGAACTGAAGCACTGAAGTAGAGAAATACTTCAACTGCAACCTGCTGCTGACTGAAAAACACTCTGAGACTCAAAGTGAAAGTAACTGAGGCAACTTTCTACAGCAGGGAGGAACACAACTGTCCTGTTGTAACGTGCTGTCTGCTGTGTTTCAGCTTCACTCGGAGACAAAATGGCTTCCAGATCAGAGGAGGATTTCTGCTGTCCGGTCTGTCATGAGGTCTTTAGAGATCCTGTTCTTCTGTCATGTAGCCACAGCTTCTGTAAAGACTGTCTGCAGAGCTGGTGGAGAGAGAAACCAGCACACGAGTGTCCAGTTTGTAAGAGAAGGTCTTCAAAGTCAGAACCACCTTTAAACCGGGTGTTAAAGAACCTGTGTGAGGCCTTCTTACAGGACAGAGATCAGAGAGCTTCAGAGGCTCTCTGCAGTCTTCACTCTGAGAAACTCAAACTCTTCTGTCTGGACCATCAGCAGCCAGTGTGTGTCATCTGCAGAGATTCAGAAAAACACAGCGACCACAGATTCAGACCCATCGATGAAGCTGCACGACAACACAAGAAGGAACTTCAGGAAACTCTGGAGCCCTTAAAGAAGAAGTTACAGGTTTCTGAACAAGTTAAAGTGAAGTTTGGTCAAACAGCAGAACACCTGAAGGTCCAGGCCCGACACACAGAGAGGCAGATTAAGGAGCAGTTTAAGAAGCTTCACCAGTTTCTAGAGGAGGAAGAGGAGGCCAGGATGGCTGCACTGAGGGAGGAAGAGGAGCAGAAGAGTCAGGTGCTGAAGGAGAAGATGGAGGCTCTGAGCAGAGAGATAGCAGCTCTTTCAGACACAGTCAGAGCCACAGAGGAGCAGCTGAGAGCTGAAGACGTCTCATTCCTGCTCAACTACAAGGCTGCAGTGGAAAGAGTCCAGCAGCGCCCCCTGCTGGAGGATCCACAGCTGCCCTCAGGAGCTCTGATAGACCAGGCCAAACACCTGGGCAACCTGACCTTCAACATCTGGAACAAGATGAAGGACGTGGTCTCCTACACTCCTGTGATCCTGGACCCAAACACTGCTGATCCAAGACTCATCCTGTCTGAAGATCTGATCAGTGTGAGAGGAGGAGAGAGACAGCAGCTTCCTGACAATCCAGAGAGGTTTGATGGTTATTACTGGTCTGTCCTGGGCTCTGAGGGCTTCAACTCAGGGACTCACAGCTGGGAGGTCGAGGTTGGAGACAGTACAGTCTGGTTTCTGGGTGTGTTAGCAGAGTCTGTCCAGAGGAAGGGACTCAAACTGTCCGGATTCTGGGGAATATTGTTATATAAAGGTCAATACTCAGCACGCTCACCACCAATTCCACCCACTGATCTCCGAAATCAGAAGAATCCTAAGAGGATCAGAGTGAATCTGGACTGGAAGAGAGGAACGCTGTCGTTCTCTGATCCTGATACTAACACACACATACACACCGTCACACACACTTTCACTGAGAGGATGTTTCCATACATTTACACTGTGGATGAACTGCAGATATCAGCAGTGAAGGTCTGTGTGACAGTGGAACAGAGCAGTGAGAGATAAAGAGGATGATTATATTTATGATGATGTTTATTTCTTAAAGGGAAAAGTCTCTGAATTGAACGTGTGAAACTGCACCTGTCCTCCTGCTGCCTCTCCTTCCAAACGTATGTTGATCTTTGGTTCACTTACTGTTTTTCATTGGTTTTATTTCTTTTTCTTGTTATTTAGTTCGATACTTTTAGTTTCTGTTGTCGACCTTTTCACATGTGAAATGATTTCACTCTGTTTCTTTATGTTTGCTTCGTTTAGCCTTTTCTTTTTTATGGATATTGTGTCATTTGAAATAGTTGTCCATGTTTTATTATTTGGACTGGTGTGTGTGGAGCCATGAAGAGCAGCAGCCACTCTGTGAAGCTGATGAGGATCCAGATAAAGAAACAACAATCAGTTTATCAATAGCTGCATGTTTGAGCGGCCAATCATTGTTCAGATCCAAATGTCTGGTTCATATTAATATTAACATTATTATAATAAAGCAGTTTGTAAATGCAGGTTCAACAATCTGTGTATATGTAACATTCACACTGTGGCTGAACATTTTACCCATGAAGGTCTCAGTGACAAAACAACAGCTTTGATAGATGTTTGCAGTTTGAATGTGGTGATTAGTACTCAGTTATTCCCTTCTTAAAAATCAGCATCTGTCCATCTAAAGTCGATCTCAGTCAAACAGTGTATTACAGCAGCGCAGGAGTCGGCTGAACAAATGCAATTATATCAGTTCAACAGCAGCTCAACTAAATGTTTCAGAGAACTTTACAAACTGTAAAAATACTAACAACTTTATTTTCTGCTAAAAATCTTTAATGATTACTTGAGTAAACTGCGGTGTGTTTGAATCCCAAACGACCCCAAAGCTCTCATGTCACTTTCTCTGCTGACTTTTCCCGCCTCCCCACCGGCGACAGCCGCGGCCGGAGGCAGAAGCGATATCTCAGGAACGCCTGGAGGGGATTTCTTCACGTGACTCAAACGTCCACTTGGACTCAAAGACGAACTGATTCGAATCTGGAGGTCAAAGGTCACTGTGACCTCACAAAACACGTTTTTGCCCATAACTCAAGAACTGAGGCGGTAATTATGACAAAACTGTAAATGTGCAGGCTCTGTCTTCACTGTTACCTGTGAGTTTATTAGCCTACATTTTGTTCTCTCTGTAACAAAATATGTTATTTGTTATTTATGTATTGATCTGTACGAGGGTCCATTTACTTCTTTTGTTTTCAACTTCACTGTGCTTTATTGGCCTGGCATGTAAAGAGATTTGTGCTGCCCAAGCAGATAAAGGAGAACAGTGATTATGATACACACTGCTGGTCTAATAACAGAATTATCAACAGTGATCATTAATACATTTAATTGTTTATATCTTCATGTGTTCATAAAGTGTACATCCGGTCTGAGTGTGCAGATACAGTCAGTCAGAAGCTCCTTAGGTTCTTTTTATAAATTACAGGGTTTCCAAAGCCGACACTCTTTTTTTAGCCTGTATGTGTTCACATGTAGTCAAACTGTCCCATCAGAGCAGCCGAACCAGCAGTCAGCAGCTCCTGTCTGCAGTGGACCCGTGGACGGACAGACAGCTGTCTCTGGATCACTGTGAGACTGAAGGAAACTTAGAAACATGAGGATTCTCAGGCAGGTTCTGCAGCTGCTTTCTTCTCTGGCGTCTCAGTGGATTCATGAGGTTTTTTTCTGGACGGACGTCAGAGACGATGATGTCCTCTGGAAGTGTGAGTGAACGATTCGATGTGAGTTTCATGTCTGTGAGTTCAGATCTGACGGAGTTGAAGAAGCCAACAAACAAAATAGCTCAAATTTTGATGGTAATAATTTAATATTTATTACTACCTGAATTTACAGAGTTACTGAGGCAGGCACGTTCTGAAAACATAATAAATCAGCTGCGTCTGGTTGAGGACAGAAAAAGATTAAAATACAAAATACTCTTCAGAAAATATACTGTAGTCACTGTTTGATATAAGACAAAGCAGCAGAAAGTGACGTCATTAGAAACGTTATCAGCACTTTAAAAATGACATTTCAACATTTCACAGCAGCTTACATGTTGTCATCTGCTTCAGTTTCACAGCCAACTTGCATTGCAGTGCAAATAACTGCGGTGTGTTTCCTCTAATGTGGCTTGTTGAACAGAGGACACTTGCCACGAGGCGTCACTGTTAAAGTACAAAAGGCGGATTTTACTGCGACACGAAATCTAACGAATCAGGACGAAGAGGAAACAACCTCTAAAATGATTTAGATTCATTTAGATGATCAGAAACGTGTTTCATACTTTAACAGATATGAGGCGTTAATGGTGTTTAGAGATGCAACATACTCCGATGCGTTCTGATATTGACCTAAAAAAGTGAATTTCTTTATTTCCATTATTGATTATTCTACCAGGAATTCTCTTGATTAACTGTTGACAGAAAACAGATGAATGTCCAACCAGCATCAGTTTATTATCACAGAAGAGTAAGAAAATATTCAGATTTCAGAAGCTGGAATCAGAGAATTTTCCATTTTTTCGTGACGCAGTCTTTGTCCAGACAGCAACACAGTCAATTTAGCATGAATTCATTCTAATCTTTCTGTCATTATAGGAGCTGTTCATTGGCCTCCAAGTGTGGGAACCTGCAGTGAAACTGAGACCCGCACCGTTTACAGTGCTGCCCTCAGTTTGGACTACAGGCAGTCCTCCACAGACTCCACAGATAATATAAACAGCATTTAGGTGAGTTGTCCGCTGCTGTGCTGCTGCTGAACTGTACCTGGAAAATACAATCAGAAATGCTGCATCAAAGTATTGTCAGGTACTTTCTGTCTTCTGTTATAAAGAGTGACTGACACAGTGAAGTCATAAAGGCTCAACAGAAGCTCAGCAGGATGAAGGTCACAGTTTCTGACACAGATGCTAGATTAAAACATGTAGTACACTCTCTGAATATTGTCGGGTTATTGGCCTTTGTAGCTATCTGTGTAACAGCGCCCCTGTGGTCACAACACCTGGATGAGCCCCCACAGGTGTCCCTCATTAACACACACTTATACTGTACATCTGCCGGTGTGTCGTAATGTTTCAGATATTATCAGGTGTGCATTGACTCTTATTGTTATTATTAAGACTCTTTAGACTTGGTGACGCCTCCAGCAGCTGTTTGCTCTTAGTTACACATAAAAAAGTAAGCAGACAGCCAACAAATACTGTATAATAAAGAAGAAATGATAAACCATGACCAAACAGGCACTCTGCTAAATATACAGTAAAAGCAGCTGTTACTTATTATTCTAATAAACTCAGCGAGATAAACTCTTTGTGGAGTTTTTTGGCGGGAGTCTGGTGTCGGAGAGTGAAAGGTCCAGCTGCTGCTCGGAGGACAAAGACAGGACCGCAGCTTTCTCACACTCACACCATTCAGAGCTGACGACTGGGAAGTGTGCGTCCCAGTTTCCCTCCAGCTCCCCAGCAGCTCTTACAGTTTATTGCTTGTAAGTGCGGCCATATGTTAATAAGCAGCTTAACATTTCCATGTGAATATGGCAGCAGCGAGCAGAGAGTTACTGCTGGATATCCGACCGTTGAATTAGTGTTAAACTGTTTACTGAGTATCTCCCTGTAACAATCAGTGGTGAGAACGGTATTTGAAGCATGCCGCACGCAGCACACTTATTATTGTTGTGTTTCCATTCATGATGCACAACAATGCATTCCTCCTCCAGAGGGATGCTTCGGCTTCGTTTCAGTAACAATGAGAGGACCTGCTCGGCTCAAACGCCAAAGACTCCCTGACACTTTGTACAAATGCAAATGAGCATCACAGGCTTCTCCTATAACTGTCTTTGGTACATACTTAACAACAGTCCCTCCCAGTACAAGGATTTAATTTAATATTCAGAGGAGGAAGAGCTTACTAATACTTAATTACAAAGTCCTGCATTGAAACTCTTACTTTAGTAAGTACAAGCAAGCAGAATATACTTCAGCAGGCGTATCAGGTGATATATTCACTGCTGGAAGAAGTATTCAGATCCTTTACGTAAAAGTATCAATGCAAATTACATCATCAAATTAAATCCGTTACAAATAAAAATATTTAATTACAAATAAAGGTAGTTAAGTAAAAGTACATAAGCTTAAGCAGCAAAATGTACTTAAAATAACTAAAGTGTTATGTTGTTATATGTTTATAGGCTCAGCAGGTACAGCAGGCGGACGTTCTCCTTCAGGAGTTTTTGGTAGACGGCAGAATTCATGGTTCCATTTATCACAGCAAGTCTTCCAGGTCCTGAAGCAGCAGAACAGCCCCAGACCATCACACTGCCACCACCATATTTTACTGTTGGTATGATGTTCTTTTTCTGAAATGCAGTGTTACTTTTACGCCAGATGTAACGGGACACACCTTCCAAAAAGTTCAACTTTTGTCTCGTCAGTCCACAGAGTATTTTCCCAAAAGTCTCGGGGATCATCAAGATGTTTTCTGGCAAAAATGAGACGAGCCTTAATGTTCTTTTTGCTCAGCAGTGGTTTTCGTCTTGGAGCTCTGCCATGCAGGCCATTGTTGCCCAGTCTCTTTATTATGGTGGAGTCATGAACACAGACCTTAACTGAGGTGAGTGAGGCCTGCAGTTGTTTGGTTGTCCAGTTGTCCACTAGGACTTTGGAGTGGCCTAGTGGAGATAAGTTGAGCAAACTGTTTGCGAATGTTTATTCAACATCTGTTGCATAATAGCTGAACCTTATATGGATTCAGATGTGAATTTGATACAGCATTCTAGTGAGGCTGACAGACTTTGGAGTGGCCTAGTCAAAGTCCTGACCTATATATGTGACTATTTTGTGTACCAGGCACATATCTGTTTGGCGTCAATACTTGATCTGTGTATGATTGTTTGGACTGCGTGATGAGAACAGGTCATTGATAATGATGATATGGAACTATGAAACATGCTATTGACTGTCATGTCCAGACTTCAGGGACACTGAGGAGCATGACCCTGAAGACTGGATAAATAACTGATGCTCCTCTCCCTCTGGACTCATTCAGAGCAGATTATACTGATGTATGTTTTGCTGCTGTGAGTCTGTCTGCAGATGTTTGAAGTAAACTTACAGAAAGACAAGTGATTGCCTCGAGTGTTTCTTTATTCTGCAATTTGGCGTTGTCTGCGTTTTCACTTGTGTGAGAGGACTTGGGCGCTTGGAGCAGCAGGTTAAGACCGTGCATGGCTAAGAGTCTGGGACTCTGTACCTCAACCTCCCAGACAAGGAAGGGTGGAGACGTGGAGGCCTGCTGCCCTGAGTGTCCGAGGCTCGTTCACTGCTGTGATCCAGTGAACCTAGTGGCTGTGGCAGCACTCTCTATCTGGGTTTATTCAACGGGGCCCGGGGTATACCGATTCACACTACCGTGAGGGGTGTGCGTGACAGACGTGTCAGCAGGGCAGGTCTGGGACCGCTGTGTGAATCATTGCAGTATTTTGGCCAAATGTTTCACTGTCAGACAGGGGTGTTTCTTACAGGCCGGTTCTTTTCTACACACTCTTGCCTCACTCATTAGGTTCCCTCGTGGGTTGTTTAAAGATTCGTAGTTTGGAACTCATCTTTAAAAAGGGGGGAGTGAGTGGTGACATGGGGTGTGTTGTCTAAAGTGCTTAAACAGTGATACATGTGAAAATATTGATGTGTGTGATAGGAAGTGATTCAGACAGAGTCAGTGCGTTAGCTGTGGGCTACAACTTGAGCTAATCTGTCGAATATTTTCTCGATTAATCAATTAATAGTTTGGTCAGAAAAACATTAGAAAAACCGTCCTCACCAGAAAAATGTCCGCATAGGTCGACTCTAGTGGTCGTAATAATTATGACGGGAGCAAAGGAGGAAGTCATGTGACCTAGGATAAAGTGGGTGGTTGAGTCAAACTAACACAAGACTTTCAGTTCAATTCAATTTTATTTATATAGTATATAGTATATAGCTTAGTGCGCATGCGCCAGCCCGCATGCTGCCTGTTGCCGTAGCTCCGTCTCGTCGTCTTACTTTTTCCAACTTTTAACTTTCCTTTTTCTTCCAAACTTGAGTAACTTGTGTGTAAGTGTAATTTAAACTACGCTCTTTGCGAAAATGAGAGTAGAAAGTGTTTTTGTACTTTTTTCGCCGTGGAACTTCTTCTTCTGCTACTCGGTCAGGGCACGCTGCAGATCAGCTGTTTGGCCGCATTGTTTACACCAGGGAACAGCTGATCGCGCTGAAGCCGAGCAGCATGGCGCCCAGGACAACCGATGTCCCCACTGAGATCTGGAGGAGGACACACCGAGGATGCAGAGGTGGAGCAGCGGCGAGGAAGAGAGAGGGTGCAGACAAAAGAGACTTAAGAATAAGAGATTTAAGCCGTGTCTGCCTTCTCTCGTCATGGGCAACGTGAGATCGCTGGCGAATAAAATGGACGAGCTAACGGCATTAGCCCGAGTCAGACGGAGTTCCGTGAGTGTAGCTTGATGTGCTTCTCAGAGACATGGCTACACCAGGATATCCCGGACCATAACGTTTCCATCGACGGCTTTCAGACTGTTCGGGCCGACAGGGATCACACCGGGAGCGGTAAGCGGAAAGGCGGCGGGCTTGCTGTTCTAGTTAACAACAGATGGTGTAACCCTGGTCACATTACCATCAAGCAGAGTATCTGTACCCCGGACATTGAACTGTTAGCTGTGGGACTCCGGCCATATTATCTGCCACGTGAATTCTCACATGCCATTGTTGTGGCTGTTTACATCCCCCCCCTCTGCTAACTCGGCATCGGCGTGCAACGCCATTCACACCGCCATAGCACAACTCCAGACTCAACACCAGAGTGCACTCAAATTAATCTCGGGTGACTTCAACCATGTCAGTGTTTCAACAACACTGACTAATTTCACCCAGTAGGTAAATTGTCCTACTAGAGAGGAGAGGACACTGGACCTGCTGTATGCTAACATTAAGGATGCATACAGCTCTTCCCCCCTCCCCCCTCTGGGTAGGTCAGACCACAACCTGGTTCACCTCAAACCCTGTTATGTGCCTCTGGTTAAAAGGCCTTAACAACATTAACAACTTTAACAACATTAACATTAACAACTTTAACAACTTTAACAACATTAACATTGACAACTTTAACAACATTAACATTAACAGCATTAACAACAACAACAACAACATTAACAACAGTAACAACATTAACGTTAACATTAACAACATTAACAACAACAACATTAACAACAAGGACAGTGAGTATGTATTAATCAGGAATACTTTTCACTGAGCAACACGACCTGAATCATTATTGAACTTGATTGTCTATATATGTCTATATCAAGGAAAATATTTTCCAGTCTTCTTCTTATCACGGTTTAAACAATCGATCCAAAGTTCCCCAGCCTGGCGGTCTGTCTCGTCTGTGTGGCAGATCGAGGTCCAGCACGCTACTGCACATGAAGGGAGAGCATAATTAGTCAATGAGCCACAAGCTCTCCCTGGCACTGCTCACCTGAGCCCCTCCCCCACCTCTCTCTCCCTGCAGCTGACTGCTAACCACGCCCACCTCCACAGTGATGTACCAACATGGCAGCCGGGCCACCTGATAGCAAGATGGTCACATACCACAAAACCACAAGGTCCTCGTTTGATTCCAGCCGCTTTGTTCTGCGTGAAGCTCTCACTGCTGCAGTTCAGTGTAAGTCTGGGTTTTAACTCAACGCCGGCTTTGGCAGCAGCAGAGAATTACTCTGCATTTACATACCAGCTAAGCTACGCTAACCGACTAGCTGCAGCTGCTACATTAAAACATCTGACAAATGTGTTTAAATATCAGCAAAGTATCAGCAAAGTATCCCGGAAACATTGCAAAGTATTAACAGCTTGACTTGGCTTTTATTGAGTTTGACTCATTTATTTTTATTTCTTGCACTTTGCCCACTTTCATCAGCTGTTTTATCTTTGTGTAACTTGTTTCTGAAAGTAAATGAAGTTAATATTAATATTTTATTAGTGGTAGAACAGGTGATAGCAGTGGTGCCATTGTTGTCATGTTCTTCATTTTTCTTTAACATGATTTTAATAAAGTAAAGAATCACAGAAATAACTGAAAATGAATTTGTGTTTTCTTGCTGCTCTTTCCATGAAAGTCATGTTGACATAATGACGCGATCTCAAAGCAGTGTGATGGATCATATTCATCATATTTATCATCTGTTCCCTTTAAGATGAAGCAGTGGTCTGACAGAGCTCCACCCCCACCTGACTCACCTGAGACAAACCAGGAAACAGTCAGTTCCTGTTCAGTTCTCAGTGAGAAGAGACGCAGCGACAGACAGACGGTAAGATTCACCTTCATTACAAAGCTGTGACTTCAGCTGAGGGAGGACAGTTACAGGGGGGAGTACTGAAGAACTGAAGCACTGAAGTAGAGAAATACTTCAACTGCAACCTGCTGCTGACTGAAAAACACTCAGAGACTCAAAGTGAAAGTAACTGAGGCAACTTTCTACAGCAGGGAGGGAACACAACTGTCCTGTTGTAACGTGCTGTCTGCTGTGTTTCAGCTTCACTCGGAGACAAAATGGCTTCCAGATCAGAGGAGGATTTCTGCTGTCCGGTCTGTCATGAGGTCTTTAGAGATCCTGTTCTTCTGTCATGTAGCCACAGCTTCTGTAAAGACTGTCTGCAGAGCTGGTGGAGAGAGAAACCAGCACACGAGTGTCCAGTTTGTAAGAGAAGGTCTTCAAAGTCAGAACCACCTTTAAACCGGTGTTAAAGAACCTGTGTGAGGCCTTCTTACAGGACAGAGATCAGAGAGCTTCAGAGGCTCTCTGCAGTCTGCACTCTGAGAAACTCAAACTCTTCTGTCTGGACCATCAGCAGCCAGTGTGTCATCTGCAGAGATTCAGAAAACACAGCGACCACAGATTCAGACCCATCGATGAAGCTGCGACAACACAAGAAGGAACTTCAGGAAACTCTGGAGCCCTTAAAGAAGAAGTTACAGGTTTCTGAACAAGTTAAAGTGAAGTTTGGTCAAACAGCAGAACACCTGAAGGTCCAGGCCCGACACACAGAGAGGCAGATTAAGGAGCAGTTTAAGAAGCTTCACCAGTTTCTAGAGGAGGAAGAGGAGGCCAGGATGGCTGCACTGAGGGAGGAAGAGGAGCAGAAGAGTCAGATGCTGAAGGAGAAGATGGAGGCTCTGAGCAGAGAGATAGCAGCTCTTTCAGACACAGTCAGAGCCACAGAGGAGCAGCTGAGAGCTGAAGACGTCTCATTCCTGCTCAACTACAAGGCTGCAGTGGAAAGAGTCCAGCAGCGCCCCCTGCTGGAGGATCCACAGCTGCCCTCAGGAGCTCTGATAGACCAGGCCAAACACCTGGGCAACCTGACCTTCAACATCTGGAACAAGATGAAGGACATGGTCTCCTACACTCCTGTGATCCTGGACCCAAACACTGCTGATCCAAGACTCATCCTGTCTGAAGATCTGACCAGTGTGAGAGGAGGAGAGAGACAGCAGCTTCCTGACAATCCAGAGAGGTTTGATTCTTGCTGGTCTGTCCTGGGCTCTGAGGGCTTCAACTCAGGGACTCACAGCTGGGAGGTCGAGGTTGGAGACAGTACAGACTGGTTACTGGGTGTGTTAGCAGAGTCTGTCCAGAGGAAGGGAGTCAAACTGTCTGGACTATGGGGAATATTGTTATATAAAGGTCAATACTCAGCATTTTCACCACCAGCTCCTCTCACTGCTCTCCGAGTGCAGAAGAAGCTCCAGAGGATCAGAGTGAATCTGGACTGGAACAGAGGAACGCTGTCGTTCTCTGATCCTGATACTAACACACACATACACACCATCACACACACTTTCACTGAGAGGATGTTTCCATTCATTAACACTGTGGATAAACTGCAGATATCAGCAGTGAAGGTCTGTGTGACAGTGGAACAGAGCAGTTATTGATAAAGAGGATGATTATATTTATGATGATGTTTATTTCTTAAAGGGAAAAGTCTCTGAATTGAACCTGTGAAGCTGCACCTGTCCTCCTGCTGCCTCATTGTTCCAAACGCATGTTGATCTTTGTTTCACTTACTGTTTTTCATTGGTTTTATTTCTTTTTCTTGGTATTTAGTTCGACACTTTTAGTTTCTGTTGTCGACCTTTTCATATGTGAAATGCTTTCACTCTGTTTCTTTGTTTGCTTCGTTTAGCCTTTTCTTTTTTATGGATCCTGCGTCATTTGAAATAGTTGTCCATGTTTTATTATTTGGACTGGTGTGTGTGGAGCCATGAAGAGCAGCAGCCACTCTGTGAAGCTGATGAGGATCCAGATAAAGAAACAACAATCAGTTTATCAATAGCTGCATGTTTGAGCGGCCAATCATTGTTCAGATCCAAATGTCTGGTTCTTATTAATATTAACGTTATTATAAAAAAGCAGTTTGTAAATGCAGGTTCAACAATCTGTGTATAAATGTAACATTCACACTGTGGCTGAACATTTTACCACTGAAGGTCTCAGTGACAAAACCACAGCTTTGATAGATGTTTGCAGTTTGAATGTGGTGATTAGTACTCAGTTATTCCCTTCTTAAAAATCAGCATCTGTCCATCTAATGTCCATCTCGGTCAAACAGTGTATTACAGCAGCGCAGGAGTCGGCTGAACAAATGCAAATATATCAGTTCAACAGCAGCTCAACTAAATGTTTCAGAGAACTTTACAAACTGTAAAAATACTAACAACTTTATTTTCTGCTAAAAATCTTTAAGGATTACTTCAGTAAACTGCGGTGAGTTTGAATCCCAAACGACCCCAAAGCTCTCATGTCACTTTCTCTGCTGACTTTTCCCGCCTCCCCACCGGCGACAGCCGCGGCCGGAGGCAGAAGCCATATCTCAGGAACGCCTGGAGGGGATTTCTTCACGTGACTCAAACGTCCACTTGGACTCAAAGACGAACTGATTCGAATCTGGAGGTCAAAGGTCACTGTGACCTCACAAAACACGTTTTTGCCCATAACTCAAGAACTGAGGCGGTAATTATGACAAAACTGTAAATGTGCAGGCTCTGTCTTCACTGTTACCTGTGAGTTTATTAGCCTACATTTTGTTCTCTCTGTAACAAAATATATTATTTGTTATTTATGTATTGATCTGTACGAGGGTCCATTTACTTCTTTTGTTTTCAACTTCACTGTGCTTTATTGGCCTGGCATGTAAAGAGATTTGTGCTGCCCAAGCAGATAAAGGAGAACAGTGATTATGATACACACTGCTGGTCTAATAACAGAATTATCAACAGTGATCATTAATACATTTAATTGTTTATATCTTCATGTGTTCATAAAGTGTACATCCGGTCTGAGTGTGCAGATACAGTCAGTCAGAAGCTCCTTAGGTTCTTTTTATAAATTACAGGGTTTCCAAAGCCGACACTCTTTTTTTAGCCTGTATGTGTTCACATGTAGTCAAACTGTCCCATCAGAGCAGCCGAACCAGCAGTCAGCAGCTCCTGTCTGCAGTGGACCCGTGGACAGACAGACAGCCGTCTCTGGATCACTGTGAGACTGAAGGAAACTTAGAAACAGCAGGATTCTCAGGCAGGTTCTGCAGCTGCTTTCTTCTCTGGCGTCTCAGTGGATTCATGAGGTTTTTTTCTGGACGGACGTCAGAGACGATGATGTCCTCTGGAAGTGTGAGTGAACGATTCGATGTGAGTTTCATGTCTGTGAGTTCAGATCTGACGGAGTTGAAGAAGCCAACAAACAAAATAGCTCAAATTTTGATGGTAATAATTTAATATTTATTACTACCTGAATTTACAGAGTTGTTACTGAGGCAGGCACGTTCTGAAAACATAATAAATCAGCTGCGTCTGGTTGAGGACAGAAAAAGATTAAAATACAAAATACTCTTCAGAAAATATACTGTAGTCACTGTTTGATAAAAGACAAAGCAGCAGAAAGTGACGTCATTAGAAACGTTATCAGTATTTCAACATTTCACAGCAGCTTACATGTTGTCATCTGCTTCAGTTTCACAGCCAACTTGCATTGCAGTGCAAATAACTGCGGTGTGTTTCCTCTAATGTGGCTTGTTGAACAGGACACTTGCCACGAGAGCGTCACTGTTAAAGTACAAAAAGACGGATTTTACTGCGACACCGAAATCTAACGAATCAGGACGAAAGAGGAAACAACCTCTAAAATGATTTAGATTCATTTAGATGATCAGAAACGTGTTTCATACTTTAACAGATATGAGACGTTAATGGTGTTTAGAGATGCAACATACTCCGAGTACGTTCTGATATTGACCTAAAAAAAAGTGAATTTCTTTATTTCATTATTGATTATTCTACCAGGAATTCTCTTGATTAACTGTTGACAGAAAACAGATAAATGTCCAACCAGCATCAGTTTATTATCACAGAAGAGTAAGAAAATATTCAGATTTCAGAAGCTGGAATCAGAGAATTTTTCTATTTGAGCTTAAAAAAAACCCTCAAATGATTAAATCGATTGTTAAAAACTGTTGCAGATTATTTTGACGAATCGACTGATAGTTTGAGCTCTAATTTGATTCAGAGAAAACACTGAAACTACTCCTCGTCTCTGACGACCGACGTCACTGAGCAACAAGTGAAGATTCTGTAAGTGAGGAACCAGCAGGTGAGATCAGGTGTGAGCCGCGAGGATCGGCACGATCGGCTCCACTTTGGTGGTTTGCAGTTTCTAGACGGAAGACTCCTCAGATACACTCACGTCCAGGCTCAGTGCAGAGACAGAGGGACAGCGGGGAGACGCTTCATTTCACGTCACACGAGTCTACATGTATGTGTTGTTGGTGATTGGAGAATCAGCTGAGGGACGGAGGGCTCCGATTGGACCAGCAGGCTGCAGTACCGGACCCCGTCTCAGCCCATGTAGGGGTACTTCCAGTCTGTGAGGGGGACGTGGGTCTGCTTCACCACCTGCGGCGACGTCCATCTCAGGACGTAGTGAGGACCTCCGGGTTTGTCATTGGTTCCTTGATGAAGAGGAGAGGGGACAGACATCAGCACCTGCAGCCACAGGGTTCACCTGCGTTGCTCTGATCGACTCTTACCTGAAGCTCTGGCGCCACCGAATGGCTGCTGAGCCACAACGGAGCCGGTGGATTTATCATTCACGTAGTAGTTCCCTGCAGCGTTTCTTAAGGCTTCAGCCGCCTCGGCGATCACCTTCCTGCAACACAAATCAACCTTCTGCGTAAAACACTTTCCACTGTTAAAGGGCTTCCAGACAGATGAAAACTAAAACATTCAGAATGACAAAGGCATCAATAAAAAGCTATTTTAGGCAGGAGACAGTTTGCTGCCCTGATCTCCTCAGGTGAGTCACAGGTGAGACTCAACGAAAACAACGAGAGAAAAAGCTGGAGGTTTCAGGGAGCGACGGGGGGAAGAAAACAGAAATGTTGTGGCAAGTTTTCCTGCCAGTTTCACGTCTGAAGAAACACCCCATCTGACGGAGTTAGGACTCTGAGGAGGAGGAGGGAGGTTTCTGACTCAGATCCACCTCCTGCAGTATCTTTGCCTCCCTTCAGCTCTC
Organism: Siniperca scherzeri; assembly: GCA_027580175.1. Classification (NCBI taxonomy): domain Eukaryota; kingdom Metazoa; phylum Chordata; class Actinopteri; order Centrarchiformes; family Sinipercidae; genus Siniperca; species Siniperca scherzeri. The sequence continues at coordinate 35,612,216 of CM050843.1, read as the reverse complement.
CGGCGCCCCCTCTGGAGGCTTTGTCCTGCTGCATGTCCATGTCTGTTACAGACCACATCCTGTCATTTCACCAGGGTTAAAATGTCGTCCTGAACGAGGAGTTCAAAAAATGCTTTTACTCCTAAAGGAGGAGCGCTGTCACGTGTCGTTGTGCAGTCCTAACTGGCCAAAACCACTCTGAGTCACTCTGAGACGCTTGATAAAAACGGGTCCTGGTCTTACTCGTCCTACAGACATGCGACTGTGTAGATGAACATGTCTTACTTGTCCTGAGCGAACACTGCTCCTGTCAGGGCGTACGGGGATGTGTTGTCTATCAGCTGCAGCACCTCTTTGTAGTTGTTCTCAGGATAAACATAAACTGCCAGAACAGGCCCGAAGATTTCCTGACAAGTAAAAACATGTTAATAAGTCACCAAATGTTTGTAATAATACATGAAGAACATCATTACTGAATTCTGTGCGTAAATATCCTGACACACACACACACACACACACAGGAGGGATCAGTTTTCAGTCTGTGAATCAGCGCGTTAAACAAGGTTTGAGCAGCTTAGTTAACCAAACACCAGAGGACGTTTCTGTGAGACACATTTCACATGTTTATCCAGAGCGTTAGTCCACACAATGACCAGGGTTAACCACGACACCCCCAGCGAGCGTCCCTACATTTATTCAGCAGCAGCACCATTTTCTCTGTGCTGCTGTAAAATACGTAAAGACTAACAGAGACAGTGTCAGCAGACGAATACTGAATGGAAGTACAGAAAAAGATGGGCCACCCCTGACTTTAACGTGGACTCTGGAGAAGATAAAAGGCCTGAACCGGCACATCATCTTTTTGGACAGTAAGGAGTTAAAGGTTACCGATGTACTCTGCTGGCTGATATGAGCAGAGTGTTGGCTGCAGTTCTGCACAGTCTGAAGCTACAGGTAAACAAGGTGCTCCCACAGTCCAGGTGTGAAGGTGTAAAAGTGCGACAGTTTGTACCTCGTTCATGATGGCGTCCTGTGGGTCTGTGGTCTCGATGATGGTCGGCTCCACAAAGTAACCCGTCTTGTCGTCACAGTTACCTCCAGCGATGACGTTTAAATTAGAGGAGGACTTGGCGCGGTTGAGCCACGTCTTTATCCGAACAAACGACTGCAGGAGGAAACGCCGGAGAAACACAGTGAATATAAACTAACGTCATACATCAACATACTAAAAGAGCACATGGACTTTATTTGGACGTAACAGCTGAAGAAAATTGTACCTTCTCATCGATCACAGCTGACAAAAAGGTGCTGAAGTCTTCCACAGGCTGAAGAACGAGAGAAGACCAACCTCATTAACATCAGACACAGATTCCTCAAACACAACAATCTCACAGTCTGTCAGACTTTAACACGGAAACAAAACACTGCGTTTCCTTCATCTTCAGCAAGCCACGTGATGTCGTCATGTGAACACTGAACCCGTTAGCGTTGTTAGCCTTGTTAGCGTTGAGTTCAATTTATATAGCACCAAATCATAACAGAAGTTATCTTGACCCATGGTCAGACCCCTCCTAGAACCCCTTCAGTTCGCCTACCAGCTCCCAGATGGGAGTTGAGGACGCCATCATCTTCCTGCTGAACCACATCCACACCCACCTGGACAAGCCGGCGAGCACGGTGAGGATCATGTTTTTTGACTTCTCCAGTGCTTTCAACACTGGGGCCCCTCAGGGGACTGTCCTCTCTCCCTTCCTCTTCACCATCTACACCACAGTCTTCAGCTACCACACAGAGACCTGGTGATGAGTCTGAGTACAGGGCTGTGGTGGGTAACTGTGTTTCATGGTGTGAGCAGAACCATCTGCAGCTCAATGCGACAAAGTCTAAGGAGCTGGTTGTGGATCTACGAAGGGCCAAGGCACCAGGGACCCCGGTTTCCATCCAGGGGGTCAGTGTGGACATGGTAGAGGATTACCTGGGAGTACACATGGACAATAAACTGGACTGGGCTAAGAACACTCAAGCTGTTTACAGGAAGGGCCAGAGCCGCCTCTGTTTCCTGAGGAGGCTGAGGTCCTTCAACATCTGCCGGACGATGCTGAAGATGTTTTATGAGTCTGTGGTGGCCGGTGCTATCCTGTATGCTGTTGCATGCTGGGGCAGCAGGCTGAGGGTAGCGGACGCTAACAGACTCAACAAACTGATCCGTAAGGCAAGTGACATTGTGGGGTTGGAGCTGGACTCTCTGGTGGTGGTGTCAGAGAGGAGGATGCTGGCCAAACTACACGCCATCTTGGACAGCGTCTCCCACCCGCTCCATGACGTGCTGGTCAAACAAAGGAGCGCCTTCAGCGGAAGACTCATCCCCCCAAAAAGCACCACTTCAGTGGTACTTTAGCCCCAGTAGTACTTTAGCCCCAGTGGTACTTTAGTCCCAATGGTACTTTAGCCCCAGTGGTACTTCAGTGGTACTTACGTCTCCCACTCTGATGTTGCTGTGGATGTCCAGAAGCCCCCGTTTGATCTGCGGCCACAGGCCGTCTGGTACGTACATCCTGGAGCAGGCCGAACACTTCTGCCCTCCGTACTCGAACGCTGAGCGAATCGTGCCCTTCACCACGCTCTCAACATCCGCTGACTTGTGGACAAAGTGGAAATTCTTCCCGCCGCACTCTGAAAATGTGAAGAACCACGTTCAGTGACAGAAAAGCCAGCACACGTTATTTTAACATGTAGATCAATACACACTTCACTGCAACGAGCCTGTGTTAAGAAAGAGCTCCAGTAGGATCACTGACTTCAGAGGGGAAGTGTGAACTGATCAGGAACACAAGTGTTCAAGGACCAGTTCAACATTCGGTGAAACCCTCTTCTCCTCTTCCTCGCTCTGAGACAGTCAGTAAACAGTGCTGTGGGTGCCGGGTCCCCTGGATCCCCTGGGTGGAGGCTGAGCTGTGTGTATAAACCATCCCTCCCTGCTCTGTTCCCACAGTAACTGACTGATTATTGTGTTTCAGAGGTTCTGCTCACCTCCTGCCAGTCGAGGGAAGGTCCTGTAGGTGTCCAGGTTCTGGGCCACCTGCTTCCAAAGACGCTTGAACGTCCTACAAAACAACAACTTTATATCGCACCTTTCAAAACAAAGTTACAAGTGCTTTACAATAAAAACAGAATTTAAATAATTACAACAAATACCATCAGATCAAGAAAAAACTGATTCGATCAAAGTATTTGTACGGTACCTTTAATAAGCAACACAAGACTAACACGGTGACGTGGCTGCACAACAACCTGGAGGTTAGTCTTTGCTGTGAAGTTTATTATAGTGAAGGGTGATGATAGAAAACTCTAAGCAGTGTGTTGTTTGATTGGAATATGTATTATTGATTAATTATTATCTGCGTCTGGCTTACAGTCTGTGCTGAAACATAGCGACACCAGGAAGCTTCCTTTGGTTTGTGTTCATTTGTTAGAGACAGAGTGAATGAGGAGAGGGAGCGCCGGTAGCAAGAAAGCCGGTGAATCGGAGAAATAAACCGTTATTTTCTGATTGTTTCACAGAGTTACGTTCTAAAGTGTGCAGAGTCAATGCAAAACGAAACGTGGTCCATCAACTTATGTGTTGTAGTGAAGTAAGTCTATTTCAGCAACCCGCCATTGGCGGCTGACCTCATTTATTTTATGCGCCAATGTACATTTTTACTCGCATCTGGTGAGTGCTAATTTTGGACCCTGCTGTCAAAATACAGTTATAAGCAGTCTGACGTGTGTGGAGGTTGATGCTTATTCTGGTGTCGTTTGCAGGTAATTTAATGAAGGTGACCGCAGTGAACGGTGTGTGATGTCACTCGTCCAATCAGAGGCTGCAGATTTATCAACACACGTGTCCTGCTGCCTTCAGGTGTCTGCAGGGATTTAATGAACCGAAGGAGAAACTTTACAGAATAAAGCAGCCGTGGACAACAGATACTGTGACAACCTCTGATTCATTTAGATCAATACAGACTGATTTACTGCTTTAAACACATTAAAGGTTTATTTTTGATGCTGATTTAAAAACACAGCTACTGGCTGGAAAGTGTTTAACTAAATTAGTTTATTTACATTTGTATTGTATTAAGTATTACGCTGTTATTTCTGCGCATTTAGTTTGTTTCTGATAAAACCATCAAAGCGGCAGCAGAGTGACGTTTCTCTACAAACAGACGTGATTCTCAAACTGTCAGAGCGCCACCAAGTGTTCATCCACTGCAAGTAGAATTCCCAGGTGGCATTACAGGTAGATGAACCCCGTGTCCACATCTGAAACACAACTTATATTAAAGAAATCTTACGGGACGCTGCCGGTGAAGTTGATGCCTGCCAGGTGCTCAGAGGAGGTGACGGCGTCTCCGAACACCGGACCGTCCGCTGGTAGAAACTGTATGATGTTTGGGGGAAGACCACACTCCCTCAGGACTTTGTAGACCGCGTAGCTGGCAGACATGGCGGTGTCACTGGGCTTCCACAGTACCACATTACCCTGAAAAACACCAGCAGCTCCACTGAGTTAGAAAAGACCCAACACAAAGACATTACACACCATATAAAACACAAACAGTAACATTACAACGGCAGGATGTAAAGTGTACTGCTCCCATGAACTGAGGCTGAACACTTTCTGCTTCCTCCCGTCCTCGGACCTGGTACTGAGCCAGGATGTCTCCAACATTCAAGGAGAGAGGAACCACAGGTGTGTCCTATGAGGAAGATGTTTGCCAGCTGGCAACACACCTGCATCGTCAATCTGTTCATTGATTGATTGTCCCTAGAGTCTCCAGCTACGCTAGCAGCTCTGTGAGGCTGTACACAGCGGTGCTTTGAGCTAAATGCTACAATACTATAAGCATGCTAACATGCTGATGTTTAGCAGGTATAATGTTCACCATCTTAGCTTAGCATGTTAGCATGCTAACATTAGCTAGGTAGCAGTAAACACAGAGCGCAGCTGAGGCTGATGGGAACGCCAGCAGCTCTGCAGGTGTTTGCTCAGAAACCAAAGTGTCGGACGCGTTAACGTGTCGACCTGATGGTGGCGCTAGAGGGAAAGTCAGAGGATCAGCAGAGTTATTACAGTTCATCCTGAGGGGAGCGTGAACGATGAAGCACGTCTCATCACAATCCAGCAGCTGCTGATGTTTCGGTCTGGACCAAAGTGGAGGACCGACAGGCTGATATTACCATCCATACTGACTCCAAACATCAGGCGTGTTTTTCTTTTCAATTATTAAAGAAAATATTTCTGCACATTATAGGACAGATGAGCTGCTGTGTGTGAAGAGTAACTCAAAATGATGCAGGAGTGAGCGAGGAATAAATTCCTCGTTAGCTGAATGGAAACAGACATGTTCACACTCACCATCAGAGCTGGAGTACCTGCCAGGTTTCCACCAATAGCAGTGAAGTTAAAAGGGGCCACAGCTGCTACAAACCCCTGAGGGAAAAGGTGGGCAGATAGATACATACAATTCAGTTATTGATTTTGTTTATTTTTAATGTTCAAGGTTTAAATGTGCACAGGGACGTGACCCTGGATACGACCCTGATGATCTTATTTTGATCTCCAACACGAAAAACCAGCATTTCTTTATTCACTGTGAGGCTTACAGGTAAAAATCAAAGCAGTTAACACATCAATGTGTAACAATCGGAGCTGTTCTCACCTCCAGTCCCCGATAGAGCATGGTGTTTGTGCTTCCCTCAGAATCTATTGGCTGTTGCGTCTCCAGCTCAATGGCATGTTTGGCATTGAATCTGAAGAAGTCGATCAGCTCTGCAGCAGCATCGATCTCTGCCTGGACCACCGTCTTACCCTGGAATACGAACACACAGCAGAGAAAATAACCTGTTTGCTTAATTCTGTCAGAATTACATTTAAATTCTGAGTGTTATAATGCACAATATGATTCAACATGTTCACATTTTGCTATATGGGTAACTGCTTTCTAATTGATTCAAATGAATTACGTGTTCATTGGAATTCATCCGAAATTGACTTTTAGAAACAGTGACAGTCGTAGTCTCTGATAAGTTAAATAAAGGTTTGCCCCGTGTGTCCTGTACCTGCCCGATCATGGTCTTGGCCAGGATTTCGGCTCTCCTGGGCCCACTGATGACATCGGCCGCCTTGAAGATAATGTGGGCTCTGTCCTGGACGGGCTTCAGGTCCCACTCTTTCCTCGCTGCCACAGACGCCAGGATAGCTTTGTTGATCAGCTCCTGATCAACAAAGCTATGGGGTTAGCAGAGGCTGCGCTACATGAGTCAACTGTGTTTCTATAGCTCTAGTTCCACAGTGCTTCACTGGTGCAAAGGAAATACAGCATCTTAAAATACAACACGAACTTCAGGGAATAGTCAAGCGTAGAGAAATTCAACATAATGAAAAACAACACCATAAAACCATTGGAGTAATACGTATTGATGGTCACTGCTACGCAGACGACACCCAGCTGTTTGCAGCTGTTGACCCTGGTGACCTGAGCCTTCTGTAAAACTGCCTCTCTGACATCAACTTATAGATCCAACTGAATCAGGACAGAACTCGTTTTAAAGACGTGCATTTGGTATAATTAACCTTAAAAAGTTAGTTGCTAGAATAGTTGATTCAAGCTTAAAAATAATATAATAGTAACTGCAAATAACACCTTTTCACATATTTACATCACTTCAGAGTGGTTCACTGCAACACCTAGACGTCTTTTACTGGATCTTACCTCGTCAGCATAACAGAACTTCGCCACCTTGTGTGAGTGATTGAACGGCTTTGAAAAGAAAACAAAGAAAGTGCATGAGAGGTATGACATCATGACCTTGTCAAGGAAAAATGACGAAGCTTAAAATTCAGCTCAGCTGTTTTTATCACCAGCTACGTGCTCGTCCAACAGAGTAAACTTATTCAAATGTGTGTTTGAATAAAGACGGCAGTGGTGATATGTTCAGTCCCAGAGTTCACTCAGATTACTGTTGACTCCACTCACAGATAACTGATATCTGATGTCTTTGGTCCACACATGTTCATCTCCAACCACGCAGGGGATCTCCTCCGTCTTCCCCTTCAGACTGGCTAAGGCCTGAAATCAGCAAAATCAAGATGAAGGCACAGAGGTCGAACTATAACTCGTGTTCAGAGAGTCTTAAAGTCCATATTTGTAACACACGCAGGTTCTAACCTTCAGCAGCTCTTTTCTTTCGGCGCTCCCTTCTTTGAAGCCCAGGATCGGCTCATTTTTCACCTCCACAGCTGCACAAGGGAACGTTTTAAACCTTCAAACACACACAAACCACATGTATGTAACGCTGCTCAAAATAAAGCAAAGCACAGATCAGCAGGTGCCTTCGACCTGAACTGGCTTAAACTGGCCATGAAAGTCTTGGTGGGAGGATGTTGACCTCCCACAGCTGGTCTCAGCTGGACCCTCTCCGACGCTGCCCCAAACTTTCAGTTGATCCGTTTGATCCCAGCGTACCGAACAGCTGCTACATGAGATGAACGTACCTCGAATTCATCCACTGGTTCCCAAACCTTTCCAGTCCTGCCCCCCCCCCCCTCTAAAAGCCGAAAAACGTTCACACCCTCCCTTCAAGTACAGCGAACGCATTTCTATCTAACAGCACTGGGGAAACTGGTGAGAAAAGGAGCCACACTGAATTCAAGAACATGAACCGTTTCTGTTCAGGCAGGTTTGACGTTAGGTGGCTCTCCTGTCTCCTGACGATGACTCCAGACTGAAATCTGTCAACAGTAGTATTGATGAAGATGAAGTTTTATATACATCCGTGATGTCCAGAGGTGATGCTAACCTGAATCTCGAGAGCCTTGCTAGCATCACAGCAGACATTTTAAACAGCTCAGGTGAAACGTTCAGCATTAATGGTGCCGGTTTCAGCGATTACTGCAGTCCAATAATGTTATTAATTACACCCGTGTTCGACAGGTAACGAACACCTTTATTCTCCCTGCTCGCGTTGGATCCACTGAATTTACCCGTCTAGTTAGAAACTGGACGAGTGCTTTTTTTACATCAATATATAAATATAATATATAACTAATATATAACTAAGTGATTATCATCGTCTCTGTAGGACTGAAAGTAATTACAATGTTCTTTATCAATTATTCGGTCAATTCTTTTTTCAATTCAAAACCCAAAGATTTATTCATTCATTTATACAACAAACAGCTGTTCATCTGACACGTTTTACATTTTATGTTGATAAACGATTAATGGATTATTACTAACTGCTGGCATTTCATTTTTCAGTGCCAACGCTTCATTTTACAGGTTTACAGTTTGTGAACATTTTAGTTTTTAAGATGTTTCCTGCAAAGATGAATAGTTTTAATATAATATATAAAAAGGATTCACTGCAATGAATCAATTCCAGCTAAAGCAGATGTAAGTCTCAGTCATTTATTCAGTCAGGTGACAGTTTATTAATGAGAGTTTAATCTGTGTTAATGTAGCTGTTTATTTTTGTTTTAAAGATTAAATTTCATGTTTTGTGTTTTTTTAACGTCTCGTTGGAAATAAGTGTTTAATGTGCTTCGGCTGGATTGGCTGTTTGTGTCGATCCATAAATGAATCAAATTTAATTTAAAAATATCTATCAAGGAAACTTCTTGGAGGTTATTAAGAGATGATTTGGAAATTACAGACACATAAAATAAAGACTTCTCTGAAGCAGTTGGAGCCACAGATCAGAGTTTTTCTACTGGCATTATTCTAGAAAAGAATTGGCAAAATATATTGATAATACTCCATTTCTGATACAACATTTGCTCCTGGCTTGACATAGATTTACTTGAAATTGGGCAAAACAGGAACACGAGAGCGACTCGCTTCTCAGCTCGGCCGCTCGGCCCACATCCCCCCCCCTCCTCTCCGAGTCTCGGTCAGACGAAACGCGCGATTCAAAGGTTCAGGTTCAGTAAACTGTGACAGTTCGCTCACTTCATACAGCTTATTCTAGCTTCATCCAGTTTGGTGGGAAGGTGCAACGTCTGTCTATGATTAACTAACCAGTGCAAACTTTCCAAACTGGGGTCACTGGGTTGACGGGGCCAACGGGGCCAACGGGGGGGCAGCTGCAGCGAAAGGTAATAAACATCTGGAAGTCAAAGTTTTTACAGACGTCACAGAAAAATACACTTTTGTTTCTTTCTCAGAATCAGACGCTGGATCCAGGAAGGACAAGAAAGACCAGGGGCCCCTGAGATCCTCACAGCCGCCCCCCCCAGGAGCCTGCAGGTGAAGTTACGCACAGACGCTCGCACGCCGGTGGCAGCGAGCCACAACGCAAGGCGCTGGTTCAGTCCGGTGCTCAAGGACACTTCAGCGTGCGGACGGGAGGAGCTGGGGATCGAACCGCCGACCTCCTGACTGTTTGTCTCTGCACACTGGGAGCAACGCGGCATATTCCAGGTATGCGTACCTGGCCGCTGAGAATCGGCACGCAACAGTGACGCACCGGTGTGACATCACATGCTCATGACATCATAATTCATAGATATGACTGAGGGGCGTTACACGCATGTGTCAATCACTGATTCAATAATCGATTAATCGTCCCAGAGCTCGCTGCGAACGTCCCGTCTGAAGTGACTCCGAACTTTTCCTTCCACCACATCGCAGAGGACACGTTGGACTTTTTACTGCGTTTATCAGATGACTTCACTTCACGGGTTCAGATCAATAATCAATAAGTTGTGATTGATTCAGCAGCTGCCCAGCAGGGTGTAAAGGCGTTCCATGGAGATCATTATGATTTAATAATATATATTATTCTGCAGGTGAGCGCTTTAAGAACGTTTTCATGCTGGTGGTTTTGTGCAGTAAAGCAGGGCCTTCACCAGTTCAGGAAGAGGTCTTGCCGGACCAGCAGAACTCAGATCTGCAGTCTAGACTCAAACAAACCCACGGAGGCCGGAACCGGAAGTCTGACAGCTTCAGCTGACGAATGACGTAAAGGGTTATTAAAGTTAGTTTTTGTGACAACAGATTAGGGGTCATTACGTCACGCGCGCGGTAATCACACGTGCGCGGACCCAGCCGCCGCGGCGGCGGTTACACGGTAAATGTGCTGAACACCGACGACGGCCCCGGGAGTCACCGCTGCTGGGGAAGGAGTCTCGAGTCTCGAGTCACGAGTCTCGGGTCTCGGGTCACGGGAAACGTCAGTACCTACCCCCTCCAGGACCGGCCCACAGCCGCCCGCACGCGCAGCATGTCTCCGCGGCAGCTCGAGCGGAACAGGTGAAGAAGAAAAGGCGCTAATGGAGCCTCGCGGGCTGGGATCGACACCAGGTAGGACGCAGGTTACAGCGGATTGATCGGGCGGATTCAGGAGGTGGGAGACTACAACCCGGCGGCACCAACTATTAACGGGGGGTGATGCCAGATTCCCGCTCTTTGTTCGGTTTAACAACAATTCAGTAATAAAAGTCTTATTTCCTAAATGTGTCTGAACGGAATGAAGTGTGCTTCTACTTTGTAAACATCGTGAAGATGTGTGTGGACCCCCCTCGCCCCGCTTCTTGGGGAATGGAACCTTCCACAGGCGGGTCTGCGACTGGCCAATCAGCGAGCAGTACAATATCTTCAGCCAATCAAAGGCCACATGTGAAAGTTCAGAAGGAGGCTGTATTTTTTTGCTTCTTGAACTTTCGGTCACGTGTCCACGGCTTTCATCCCCCGCTTTACTCTCACTGTCCCAGCGGAGGCAGTGACGTAATCAGTAATCAATAATCAATAATAACAAACGGAAACAACAGACGTGTGTACGCCTGCACCTTTATTATATATTACCTGTATTGCCGTTGCCATGGCAGCATTAGTATAACAAGCAGTAACATATTAGCAGTCGTTATATTATCACATAACTAATACACACACACACACACACACACACATATATATATATATATATATATATATATATATTTATACTTCTTTTGCACAGATATTTTGCTCAGTTCACTTATATAGTCTAAGGAAATGTAATGTATATAATGTAAATAGTGTTTTTATAGTATTACTTGTACCGTGTGTCATCATTGTGCATTAGTTGTCCTTTGTCCTTCACAGGTTCATATATTTCTTTACAACTACGGAAAAACACAATAAAATACCGCATTTTGAGAGAAAGCTGGGTTTTTTTTTTTTACATTATTCTAATTTTCCATCAATTAAATTCTCATTCTTTGAACAAAGTCCTCTGCGTTTCGTATTGAATGAGTTCATACCTCTGTTAATCGCTCACTAAGTCTGCTGCAGTCCGAATCTTTCAGGTTTCCGCAGCAGAAGTTCTTTAAATTCTCTTCCCATTTTGCCTTCGTCGTTCCAACTTTAATTTGATATTCCCCTGCAGGATTGGAAAACTGTTCCTTTGTGCAAACTCATCTCATTTAACCCCAAAGCCCTTTTATTGGTGCTTCTTAGATTTAAACATGTAATGACAGATCATCTGTATCATTGTATCTGCACACGTTGGGTGTAATCACCTGTGACGACACAGAATGGCCACAAGATGGCGGCACAGACAGGTACACGCACCAGTCGGTGTGCCGGGACACGACCCTGCCGGAGTTCTGTACCAGTTACTTTGAGCCCATATGGACTAAAACAAGGTCTTACAACTGGATCGTCCCACAGGGGCCCTCTACACGACGGGGCCCCACAGTAAGGTAAAAATCATAGACTGTATAAAATAGGTGCAGGACCCGGGAAACACAAGACCAAGGACCAACTGACACAGAGCCTGGCCTTACGGGGCCCCTGGAGGTCTGGGGCCCCCAGGTGCTTCGTTATGGTTCGTTATGGTCTGGGGATTTTTGTAGTGAAAACACAGTAACTTTGGAAGATGAATGAGGACTTTGTCCCCCATCACATAGTGGACCGGAGCCTTAAACACGATGCACCTGATGTTCTTTATGGTCAACTTGTACATGATGATAATAATAATAATAAAACTTTATTTACAGAGCACTGATCAAAACAGAGTACAAAGAGCTTCAACAAGAGAAATAAAATAAACAGTTCAGGTAAAATCAGGATCTGCTTTCAGGTAAAAATGTGTTTTGAGACAAGACTTAAACGAAGACTCTGACTCAGACGGCCTGATGTCTTCGGGCAGGTTGATCCAGAGCCTCGGGGCCCTGATGGCCAAAGCTCTGTCCCCCTTAGTTTCCATCCTGGACTCAGGAACAGACAGGAGACCCCTGCCCGAAGATCTCAGACTACGTGAAGGTTCATAAGGGATTACAAGGTCTAAAATATAATCTGGAGCCATGAAGAGCCTTAAAAGTAATCAACAAGATCTTAAAATCAATCCTAAAACCAACAGGGAGCCAGTGTAAAGAGGCTGAACCAGGTGTGACGTGGTCGCACCTGGTCCTGGTTTACAGCCGAGCAGCTGAGTCCTGTACAGTCTGCAGTCTGTCAGAGTTTTTAGATTAAGACGAGCGAACGGGCCGTTACAGTAATCGAGGCGTGAGGAGATAAAAGCAGGCACAGCAGTTCTGGATCTGGACCTTCTTCAGAGCACACGCTCGCGGCTTCTTTCAGCTCTTATTTCGAAGCGTATGACATTTAGTGGACGATTCTCCGCTTTTGCACCACTTCAAACTTTTGTTTTGTGAATCCTTTATTTTAATTATAAAAAAAAGGGTCTTTTTTTCCATCCAGACCACATTGGACCAGATCTATCTTAAACTCACTATACTTAGACTTGTCAAACCTGGTCTAGATGAACAAACAGACTATAGAGAGCTTTTAAACGGTCTCTACAGTCTACATGTTAATCTAGTCCAGATTTGGCAAATACCAAGTACAGTGGTTTTTGGTCTAATATGGTCTAAATGCTTGTCATTCTAGTCCATTTGGCAGATCCAGCTGTAGTGGTCTTTAACCTCAGTGGAGGTCTGCCTGGTGCTTTTTCACAGCAACACGGATCAACTTCATTTCTCTCGTTTTTTGCTTTCGCGTTTTGCCAAGCGGGGAGCCTTACTTTGTCCCACCTGGCGCTCCGTACCGTGGGAGGCGTTGACAGGAGGAGGACTGTTGTGGCAGAAATTAGCCTTTTACTGGCGACAGCAGCCTGAACATCACGTCTCTTTGTAATAACTCTGAATAATACCACACAGGAGCGGACTGCAGCTGGAGGAGAGGCTCGTTCAAGCAGAAGCGAAAGCGGTACGTGCTGCTGTCAGCTCGTCGTGTTCAGCTAGCTGCTAGCTGCTAGCTGCTGCTTAGCAAAACAGTCTGTTTTCTGTCACTGAGCCGTTAGCCAGCTAGCTAGGCTAACATGTAAGACACTGCAGTGGAGCTTTGCGATGCCATACGCTGTCACGGACGTGTCTTGTAATTTGGCTGACCCTGATCCGACGGCTAGTCCAGCTAAAGTGTTTTAAATAAAGCCAGGAACCTTCATTTTAGTGGGGAAGTTACCTAACGGCCGCTAGCTAGCGGGCTATGCAGCCAGAGACTGGCTCCTCTGGCTAACTCACTGACCTGAGGGCTGTTTCATGAAGACAGGGGAGGAAGAAGCACTCAGGTTCTGTACTTAGGTCAAGTACAGCAGTGTACAAGTACAGCAGTGTAAAGGTACAAGTACAGCAGTGTACAAGTACAGCAGTGTAAAAGTACAAGTACAGCAGTGTACAAGTACAGCAGTGTAAAGGTACAGCAGTGTACAAGTACAGCAGTGTACAAGTACAGCAGTGTAAAGGTACAGCAGTGTAAAGGTACAAGTACAGCAGTGTACAAGTACAGCAGTGTACAAGTACAGCAGTGTACAAGTACAGCAGTGTACAGGTACAGCAGTGTACAGGTACAGCAGTGTACAAGTACAGCAGTGTAAAGGTACAGCAGTGTAAAGGTACAAGTACAGCAGTGTACAAGTACAGCAGTGTACAGGTACAAGTACAGCAGTGTAAAGGTACAAGTACAGCAGTGTACAAGTACAGCAGTGTAAAGGTACAAGTACAGCAGTGTACAGTACAGCAGTGTACAAGTACAGCAGTGTACAAGTACAGCAGTGTAAAGGTACAAGTACAGCAGTGTACAAGTACAGCAGTGTACAGGTACAGCAGTGTACAAGTACAGCAGTGTACAAGTACAGCAGTGTACAAGTACAGCAGTGTAAAGGTACAAGTACAGCAGTGTACGTGTACAAGTACAGCAGTGTAAAAGAACTCCCATTACAAGCAAAAGTCCTTCAATCAAAGTCCTACTTAAAGGACACAAGTATTCTCAGCTTCATGTAGTTAAAGCAGTTAAATTATAATTTCAATTATAAATTTCAATTGAATTATGATTGAACCTCTCTGTCTCAGCAGCGTGTTGAACTGTCTCCCTCTCTGTCCTCAGCAGCGCATTGAACTGTCTCCCTCTCTGTTTCAGCAGCGCATTGAACTGTCTCCCTCTCTGTGTCAGCAGCGTATTGAACTGTCTCCGTCTCTGTGTCAGCAGCGTATTGAACTGTCTCCCTCTCTGTCTCAGCAGCGTATTGAACTGTCTCCGTCTCTGGTCCTCAGCAGCGCGTTGAACTGTCTCCCTCTCTGTGTCAGCAGCGTATTGAACTGTCTCCGTCTCTGTCTCAGCAGCATATTGAACTGTCTCCCTCTCTGTCTCAGCAGCGTATTGAACTGTCTCCCTCTCTGGTCCTCAGCAGCGTATTGAACTGTCTCTCTCTGTCTCAGCAGCGCATTGAACTGTCTCCCTCTCTGTTTCAGCAGCGCATTGAACTGTCTCCCTCTCTGTTTCAGCAGCGCGTTGAACTGTCTCCCTCTCTGTCTCAGCAGCGTGTTGAACTGTCTCCCTCTCTGTGTCAGCAGCGTATTGAACTGTCTCCCTCTCTGGTCCTCAGCAGCGTATTGAACTGTCTCTCTCTGTCTCAGCAGCGCATTGAACTGTCTCCCTCTCTGTTTCAGCAGCATATTGAACTGTCTCCCTCTCTGTCTCAGCAGCGCGTTGAACTGTCTCCCTCTCTGTCTCAGCAGCGCGTTGAACTGTCTCCCTCTCTGGTCCTCAGCAGCATATTGAACTGTCTCCCTCTCTGTGTCAGCAGCGCGTTGAACTGTCTCCCTCTCTGTTTCAGCAGCGTATTGAACTGTCTCTCTCTGTCTCAGCAGCGCATTGAACTGTCTCCCTCTCTGTTTCAGCAGCGCATTGAACTGTCTCCCTCTCTGTCTCAGCAGCGTTGAACTGTCTCCCTCTCTGTCTCAGCAGCGCGTTGAACTGTCTCCCTCTCTGTCTCAGCAGCGCATGGGCCAGGTGACTCCAGACAGACAGTATGAGCTCTAAAGGAGGCGGCACCGCTCTGACCCGCCGCAACTACAGACTGGCTTCAGACACAGACAAACCCAAAGCCACAGGTACGACCTGCTGGGAGACAACTGTGTGTACATGTGACATACGTAAAACACATGTATTTCTAACCTTCAGTGGGTTCAGGGTCAGCTGTAGCTTTGTCCTTCATCTGTAAGGAGTTGAAAGTGCGATGATGGTGAAGGTATAAAATACAGTAACCTCATTAGCGCTGCAATGACTAGTCGATTACTTGATTAGTCACCTGACAGAAAATTAATCCGCAACTATTTTGATAATCTCTTTATTGTTTTTAAGTAATTTTTCAAGCAGAAT
Organism: Siniperca scherzeri; assembly: GCA_027580175.1. NCBI lineage: Eukaryota > Metazoa > Chordata > Actinopteri > Centrarchiformes > Sinipercidae > Siniperca > Siniperca scherzeri. The sequence continues at coordinate 35,596,554 of CM050843.1, read as the reverse complement.
ACTTAAAATTCTCCACTTTCCAGTTTCTCAAATGTCTCAGATTTGATGTCATAATAAAATCAATATGTTTGAGTTTTTGACTGTTGGTCGGACTGTATCTGTAACGTTAGCTGTACCATTAGCTGTAGCTGTACCGTTAGCTGTACCGTTAGCTGTAGCTGTAGCGTTAGCTGTAGCTGTAACATTAGCTGTAACGTTAGCTGTAGCTGAAGCGTTAGCTGTAGCTGTAACATTAGCTGTAACATTAGCTGTAGCTGTAGCGTTAGCTGTGGTATTAACGCGCATCGTCCTCACCCTACAATGATAAACAGACTAACTAATGCTAATGCCACCGTAACTAAATGAACACAGCCACATTACCAGCCAGCTAACTGCAGAGCTTCACTATTCAAATACATCAGACAATCAGCTTTCTCCATAAAGGGCTGTCACCTCTGGAGCACATTACCTGCTGAAGTCAAATTAATTCCAGATATAAAATCTTTTACAACAAAGGTTAAGTGCTGGCTAAAAGCAAAGCAGAGCTGTACCCACTTTTAGCTAATTGTACTCTAAATTACCAAGGTGTATGTATTTTAATATATTTCCATATCTGTAGTATATTGTTTAATGTCGTTTTATGATACTGAAAGCTGTATAACAAAAAACATTGATCATCAGGTCGATTTGACTGCTAACTTTTACCTGTTAGCGGCCAACTGCTATGAGAGTTTTGTTTCAGTGACCTGCAGCCAACCACAGCTTCACTATTTTTTGACATTTTATAGACCAGTTGATTAATCAAGAAAATAATTGGTAGATTAATCGATAATGGAAGTAATCGCTAGTTAAAGCCCTAAAACTCGTTGAAGTAATAGTTGGTTCATCAGTATTAATTGGCAGGTCGTTTGTTTTGTGCTACAGGAAGGTGAAAACTTTTCTGTTACGCCAAAAAATCACAACTGCAGTGAAAATGCAGAAAACTAGACACAAATCTGTATAAAAGTGCTGCAACAGGATTAGGAGCAGATGCACAGGTGAGGTACAGACACAGGTACAGACACAGGCAACAGGTGTTTCAGATATTGAACTCTTGTATTCGTGTTGTTCTTTTTCTGTATTTGATTGATTATTGTGAGCAGACAACTGACTGTTAATGATTGTCTCTCTCCCTCTGTCAGGTATAGTGAATGAGAAGTTGCTGAGTGACTACCTGCACCATGTGTTTCCTTCCACCAAACAGGGACCTGCACTGGCCTCCCTCAGGTAACGTCAGTCTTCAGTCCATCAGGGACGAGAGGGGAAACAAGTAGTGAGCCCACATGCACCTATCATCATGCACTAGACTGGTTCTCATCTTATCTGTCCAATGGGAAACTCTGTGTCAGCATTAATAACTTCATCTCATTTTCCCATATCAAGTACGGTGTGCCTCAAGGCTCAATTCTGGGACCAATACTGTTCTCCTTATACACGCTTCCCTTGGGTGATTTAATTTCGTTGTTATGCGGATGACACACAGTTGTACCTCCCTGTCGAGCCCACTGACCTCAGTACGCTGAGCTCTCTGCAGGACTTCCTGTCTGACATAAAACACTGGATGTCGATAAATTTTCTTCAGCTCAACTCAAATAAAACTGAAATCCTTGTTATTGGGCCCCAACACATCACTAAACAAATACTGCCATCCACTGGTAACCTGTCACAACACATCGAGCCTGTTGCAGGAAACCTCGGTGTCCTGTTTGATAGCAGTTTATGTTTTGAGCAACATATCACTGAGCTCGTCCAATCATGTTTTTATCACCTCAGAAAACAAAAATCCGATCTATTTTAAATCTTAGTGACGCAGAAACTGTTGTACATGCTTTTATCTCCTCACGCCTCGATTACTGTAACAGCCTGTTCACTCGTCTTAATCTAAAAACTCTGACAGCCTGCAGACTGTACAGGACTCAGCTGCTCGGCTGTAAACCAGGACCGAGAGCTGCGACCACGTCACACCTGGTTCAGCCTCTTTACATCGGCTCCCTGTTGGTTTCAGGATCGATTTTAAGATCTTGTTGATTACTTTTAAGGCTCTTCATGGCTCCAGACTGTATCTTAGACCTTGTGATCCCTTATGAACCTTCACGTAGTCTGAGATCTTCGGGCAGGGGTCTCCTGTCTGTTCCTGAGTCCAGGATGGAAACTAAGGGGGACAGAGCTTTGGCCATCGGGGCCCCGAGGCTCTGGAACAACCTGCCCGAAGACATCAGGCTGTCTGAGTCAGCGTCTTCGTTTAAGTCTCGTCTCAAAACACATTTTTATCTGAAAGCAGATCCTGATTTTACCTGAACTGTTTATTTTATTGCTCTTGTTGTGAAGCACTTTGTAGTTTGTTTTGAGAAGCGCTCTATAAATAAAGTTTTATTATCATCATCATCTTCACACAGGTAGCAACATTAGCATTTATTAGGGTTTTTCCAGGTCAGTCCGAGAGAAAGCTCAGTGTTTGTATCTTCCAGCTGGATCTCTGTACATTCAGATAGTGTTTTCATTTGACCGTTTATTGATCGCTTTCAGTGTATCAGAGCCGTGTTCAGTTCCTGCTGATGCAAACCAAACGTTTCCTTCTGCTGCTGCTTCACATTAAAAGCTTTCCACTGGCGAACCAGCAGGAGGCTTTTATTGTGAAGAAGTTACAGGAAATGCAGCGTGTTTGTCACAGAGTTAGCGGATCTTCATTAGCGACGTTATTCCTCCAGTAAAAAGCAGATATGGACACATTTAGTGCTGGAAATATGACAGGGAGGAACAGTACCAACAGAGCGTCACCATGAAAACCAGGAAAAACGCTTTCGCTGCGCCCGCCTGGCTCGACTTCTAAAACCTCAAGTGACTTTTCTTCTAGTTTTCTGGTGTTTTGTGAAATATCTCACTATAACTGCTGGATGGATTGGCTTGTTCCCCAGAGGATGAATCCCTCCGCCTTCCCCTCTGGCGCCACCACGAGGTTCATGTGAGGCTTTGAGTGAAATGTCTCGGCAGCTAGTGTGTGGAAACCAGTCAGAAGTTGTGTTGAAGTCTGGAGCGACAGATAACGAGTCGGCCCCAGCTGGTGAAACTCGCAGCACATGTGTATTTGTGTGTACAGTATGTGTTTCGTACCCTGACCTGGACTAGAGTTACACCGGCTTCTTTCCTTGAGCCAGGCAGACTCGTGTTACCCCCAGCAGCTCTATACATAGAGACACACACAGTCCCTCCAGTTAACCCTGTAGTGACTCTCCGCTGCGTAGACCTGCTCCCTGTGGTTATAGACCAGCGGCCTCTGGCTCTCCGTGAGGATCAGCTGGCAGCAGGTTGAGTTTCACATGTTGACGAGGTCTGAAAGCTCCTGCAGGCCACGCAGTCTGCGGCGAACGGGGAAACCTGGCCCATCAGATCAAGTGTTTTTAGTCCCGATCCAAGTCCTTTACCTGAGGATACCGAGTCCGATCTGATACTTACATTTACCTCAGTGACACAGCTGCCCAGTGCTGAAATGATTCGTCGACGAATCGATTAGAAAAGTAATTTGCAGCCATTCTGATGATTGATTAATAATAAGGAAACGCCAGACATCCTCAGGTTTCTCCAGTGAGTCAGATTTCAGTTTTTCAGCAAACTGAATCGTCACCGTGGACTTTTATTTTTATTTTGACATTAACCAAACGGTTAATTAATCGGCAGATTAATCGATAATGAAGATAATCATTAGTTGCAACTTGTACCCAAGTCATTAATACAAAAAAAGGCAGCGTCGCTCCACCAGCAGAGATGTGAAGTGTTGACGAAATGTTTGACACGCTGAAATAACTGAATCTGACCAGCTGCTCGATCCAATGAAGGTCCTGATCAAAGCGGATCACTTTAAGTTATTGATCTGAGATGAATAAAAGCTTAACCGCAGGACGTGAGATCATCTCGAGAGCAGACGTCTCGCTCTGCTGGAGCTGGACAGCGGCGTCACAGAGCGGAGCGTCCTCCCTCGCAGAGGATCTTTGGTGACGTCTGTCACTTTACCGCCGGCTGAACGCGAGACGCCGCTTCCTGAATGTCTTCTGCTCTGAGGCTCGATGACGAGAGAGAACAGATTCATCAGCATCACAGGGGTCTGAACCTCACACAGTCTACCTGTGCCTCATACGCAGTGAAACGCACGCGTTTAGCGTGCTGTAGCGTTACTGTCAGTACAGTCGACGTGATGAAGTGAGGGAAGAGGAAAGTGTCACGCTGATGAAGGACAGGCCTGCGTCGGGACATGCAGTCCAGTGCTGGACTCTTTCTAACCTACAGCTGCTTCTTTCTGGTCACATCTCAACAGCAAAACGTCTTTTGGCTGTAAGAAAAATATTTCTCAACCTGATCAATCGATCAGTTAGTGTGTGTGTGTGTGTGTGTGTGTGTGTGTGTGTTAATAGTAAAAACAGACAGCTGGAGAGTGCTCCCCAGTCTTTTTCACATGCAGCTACATTTCCGATTGCAGGAACAAAAATGTGACGTAACGAACGGTCAGTGATCTGAGTGTTTGCTTGTCCTCGTCCTCTTGCACAGGAAGCCTCTTGGGTTCCAGGATCTTGGTGCTCACCTGGAGAGCTTGTTGTCTGAAGGCGAACCCGCTGAGGACAGCAGAGGTAAAGACACACGCACCTGTTGCGACTGGACTTTACTGCCTAGTCTTTCAAACGGTAGCTCACCGCATGTCGTCCCCTCTCTCCCCCTTTCCTGTCTCTCTGCAGCTGTTTATATCCAGATGTATATCCAAATGTTTTCATTTTAAAACGCTGTTTTTGTGTGAAAACGACTTGCGTCTCCAGGTACTTTTACTAGAGACGTCTGTCCACAGTGACACACCTGAACACAACAGCATCACAGCCAACAGGCAGGCGAGGAGGGAGAGACAGGAGAGAGAGAGACAGGCAGGCGAGGGGAGAGAGACAGGAGAGAGAGAGACAGGCAGGCGAGAGAGACAGACAGGCAGGCAGACAGACAGAGGCAGGCGAGAGAGACAGACAGGCAGGCGAGGGGAGAGAGACAGGAGAGAGAGAGAGAGAGAGAGAGGCAGGAAAGAGAGAGACAGGCAGGCGAGAGAGACAGGCAGGCAGGCGAGGGGAGAGAGAGAGACAGGCAGGCGAGGGGAGAGAGACAGAGAGAGAGAGGCAGGCGAGAGAGAGAGGAAAGAGAGAGAGGCAGGCAGGCAGGCGAGAGAGAGAGAGAGAGAGGCAGGCAGGCGAGAGAGACAGACAGGCAGGCGAGGGGAGAGAGACAGGAGAGAGAGAGAGAGGCAGGAGAGAGACAGGAGAGAGAGACAGAGAGAGAGGCAGGAGAGAGAGAGAGACAGAGAGAGACAGACAGGCGAGAGAGACAGAGAGAGAGGCAGGCGAGAGAGACAGGCAGGCAGGCGAGGGGAGAGAGACAGGAGAGAGAGACAGAGAGAGAGGCAGAGAGAGACAGGCAGGCAGGCGAGGGGAGAGAGACAGGAGAGAGAGACAGAGAGAGAGGCAGGAGAGAGAGAGAGAGAGAGACAGAGAGAGACAGACAGGCGAGAGAGACAGGAGAGAGAGACAGAGAGAGAGGCAGGCGAGAGAGACAGAGAGACAGACAGGCGAGAGAGACAGGCAGGCAGGCGAGGGGAGAGAGACAGAGAGACAGGCAGGCGAGAGAGACAGAGAGACAGGCAGGCGAGAGAGACAGGAAAGAGAGAGACAGGCAGGCGAGAGAGACAGGAAAGAGAGAGACAGGCGAGAGAGACAGGAAAGAGAGAGACAGGCAGGCGAGAGAGAGAGACAGGCAGGCGAGAGAGACAGGCAGGCAGGCGAGGGGAGAGAGAGAGGCAGGAGGACGAACAGAGATTCAGTCGCGTCTCTTAAACATGTTTAACCAGCCGTCATTAACTGCTGCTGCTGAAATCTTTATTAACCAGCAGCACTTTGGACGTGATCTGAAGCCTCCTGATCTGAATCTGAATCTGTATCTGCAGATCAGCCCGTCGAAGGCCGTCTGGGTCCTCAGCCGGTCGTCCTGGATCACACCAGCGGCTTTGAAGGACTTCTGTTTGTAGACGATGACCTGCTGGGGGTAAGATATCATAAGTTCGACGTTTCAACCCAAACGTAGAGCATCGATTGACTGACTGTAGTTCCAGAGTTCAGCTGAACGGATTTCCGCTGACCCGGTCGGCCCTCGGTCGGCCCCCGGTTGGCCCCCGGGATAAATAAACTATCTTATCACAAGTACAGTAAAAGCTGTTAGACACCACGGCAATAAAAGATGCCCTCTCTCTTGTTTCTGTATTAAATGAATGTTTAAAGGAGCTGTAGGCCACATCCACCGCCACTAGATGTCGCACCAGAGCACCAGCATCTCAGACAAAACAAACGGGCGCTACGGCGCACCAGACTCCACTGAGAAAAACAGTAATTTTACCTCGGAGATCATCGTAAAACACACTTCATTCACACTGGACAGAAAATAAAACAAAACGACAAACAAAATAAAACTCACTAAAACGACATTATGGAAAGGATCCTACAGAGACCTTTTTGTTAAACAGCAAGATCCTTTTTGTTTAACCAGAAACAGCCGTTATAGCGCTCTCGCTCGCCACCAGACTCCATTGACAAAAACAGTAATTTTTATCTAACAGATCATCCAAACATTCAGACTGGACAGAAACAAAATAAAACCGTCTTTCCACTGTTCCGACAGTCACCGGCTCTGGTTTGGCCGAAAGAAATCCTTAATTCACCGAGTTGGATGAGAAAACATCGCTCTGCTCACAGCAGCAGCTTCACAGGAGGGACGCGCACGCACCGACACACGTTAACACGCACCAACATTCACCAACACGCACCGACACGCACATGTTGCCGGACGGCTACTAAAACAAAGAGCTGCGATGACGTCCCACTCGGAGGGGGGGGGGTGACGTCATCACTCCTCTATAACTTTATATACAAATAGTTTTTTGCTGCTGTATTAATGTCCAGAATCTCGTAGGCAGAACCTTTTTTATGAGTCTTGCTAATTCGAACAATTGTAACTTCTTGTGGTTTCAGGTCATCGGCCACAGCAACTTCAGCTCCATCAGAGCCACCACCTGCGTTTATAAAGGTAAGTCCTCTGCTGCGTACGTCCCAGTTTGTCATCGGAGGAAATAAACAATAACAACACGTGATGGCCTTGTGCTTAGCTGTAGGGAGTTCAGCGTTTTGTCTCATATTATGCTCTTTAAGTGTGAGAGCGTAGACCAGAGCTTACATAAAATCTTTATAGCCGGAGGTACCGGTGCTTGGAAACGCTGGACTCATACCGACAGGTTTGTTCTTCAGTCGCACGTACGAGTGATTTAAGCAGATTTCCAGCCCGATTAAAAACCTGCTGCTGTTCTACAAATGATCTCCGCGTATAAACGGGATATTTCCGACAGTTCAATTCCTGTTGTGTTGGAACATTTAGATCCTTAACGAAGGCATCCAGCTGTGTGACATTACAGGATCACTGTGATCGTTCATATACCTAATAGTGACGCTGATCTGATGCGACGGGGCTCCACAGCCCCCCCTGCTGCCGCTCCGCTGTCGTTGCCCTTTTAAACAGGTGCGGTCTTAATATTTAGAATAAAACGATTCGCTTTCTTGTTGTTTCCGTCTGCAGGGAAATGGGCTTACGAGGTGCTGATCTCCTCCCAGGGTCTGATGCAGATCGGGTGGTGCACTCTCAACTGTCGCTTCAACCAGGAGGTACACACACACACACACACACACACACACACACACACACGTACATGCACTGTAGAGACAAAGGTGACAAACAGCCACAATCGCTGCAACTGCTCATTGCTGTTCACATAATCCGTTGGTGTTTCAGGTGTTGGAGCGATCTATAATAAACATGCGTTCACACTTTTAGTTATGGCGTGAAACGCAGAGTGTGTGTGTGTGTGTGTGTGTCGCTGTGCAGATGCAACCGTCCTGTGTTTGTGTGTGTTTGCTGCTCAGGAGGGTGTGGGCGACACGCCGGACTCTTACGCTTACGATGGAAACCGAGTGCGAAAGTGGAACGTGACGACCACTAACTATGGAAAGGTGAAGGAAAACAGAAATCCAAGATACAGATTTCTTGGATTGCGTCTCTTTCTCTGATTATATTCTGTAACTTGACGCTGACAGCAGTTTATCTCTCCTCAGTCGTGGGCAGCTGGAGACATCGTCAGCTGTCTGATAGACCTCGACGAGGGAACCATCACGTTCTGCTTGTAAGTCCAGAAGCTCTTCTTTAAAGAACGTTAAACAGTTGTCACTTTCTCTCTGAGAGTCGGACGTTCAGATCGACTCTTATGCCTGTAAATATGAAGCTACAGCCAGCAGCTGGTCAGCTTGCTGGACCATTTTTTTTTCATCAGTAACTTCCTGTTGCAAGAAACAGTCGGGTACATAACCGCCTGTAAAACTGCAATTTGCTCGATGAAAGAAACCGGAAATAACGTGCTGATCGGGGAGCTTTAGAGCTGCTGGGAGCTGGATTGTGTCACCGTTGGACAGAGCCAGGCTAGCTGTTTCCACCTGTTTCCAGTCTTTATGCTAAGCTAAGCTAACCGGCTGCTGGCTGTAGCTTCATATTTACCGTACAGTTTTCAGACTGGTGACGCAGAACGGCACAAACATGTTGAGTGACGTATAATTGCAGGATAAAAAGAAAGAAAATGAAACGGACGAATAAGATTCATCCACCCTCACAGGATTTAGGATTTAAAGAGATCAGCAGCCGTTTCCTCGTCATGAAGCATTACGGTGAAAGGAGGACGCCCGCTGTTTAATATATTAACCGTTTCCAGCCAGCTGCTGTGAAGCCAGAGAATAGCTGAGTTGCTGTGAGTGAATATTGATTTGATATTGATTTGATTAGCTGTAACCGTGTGTGTCTTCCTGCTGTGTGTGTCTGCGTCCTCAGGAACGGCCAGTCTCTGGGCACAGCGTTCACCGACATCAAGATGGGGCCGGGCGTCGCTTACTTTCCCGCCATCAGCCTCTCCTTCAAAGAGTCGGTGGCCTTCAACTTTGGCAGCCGGCCTCTCCGATATCCTTTCTGTTCAGTGTTTTCTCTGTCTCACGCTGAGAGCACGACCACGCTCAGCCGACCGCGCTCAGCCGTCCACGGAGGAAGGAGGAGGAAGGAGGAGGGGGGAGGAGCTCTCTGCTGTCTTTATGCTTTTTTTACTGTTTCGATTTCATAATTTAAATGTAATCTGTTTATTTATTAATCTGTTTATTTATGGTGCAAAACAACTAAACACTGAACAGTGACTCTACAGGTTAAACACACGAGGACAAACACGACAACAGGTTGATGTACTGACGCAGCTCTGACGTGGTGATGCAAGAGAACACCCACTAATGATGTCACACAAGGCTTACTTCCTGTTGCCAGTAGGCGGCGCAGTGAGTAAGTCCTAAATGGCATGCAAATGTCCTCAGACCCGGACTCTTATCAAACACGTAAAATCTGGGGCACATTGGACGGTGTACACTCACGTTACTACAACATCCTGTTTCTTAGCACAGCTTTTAATGGCGAAGGTCTTCAGACTGCTCTGCGAAAATTTGAAGTCGATCCGATTAATTCTCCAGGCGGAGTTTGTTAAAGTACGGAGCCTGTAAATGGCGAAAAATGGCCGAAAAGTGCACATTCAATTCAAAATGGCTGACTTCCTGTTGGGTTTAGGGTATGGCTCCAAGAGGCTTTTCTGTAAGTCTTGGGATGATCCATCTGCCTCCCAAATTTCGTACATGTAGGTGAAACGTAGGCCAGGGGCTGCTTTTCTTCAGTTTTGTAGGTGCTGCTGTGGAGCCATTTTGCCACGGCCATGCCCACGACCCATATCAGACGTAAATGTTTTCTGACAAGTGTGCGAAGTTTCGTGAGTTTTCGAGCACCTTTAGGCCCTTAAAAGAGGGATTCATTTGGGGGTTGACAGAATAATAGTTCCTAACAGGACGCTCTGAGGATTCATTCTGCTCTGGTGAAATGAAGAGCGAAGGAGAAACCTGCTGAAACCAAGAGTCACTGAAAGAGGAAGAAGGAAATCTTCAGCGGGTTTCGCTTCTTCGTCCTTTCCTTCCTTCTTATTGTCCGACACTGACGGAGCTCCGCCTCCTAACGTCCGCCGTCATATTCTGCATTTCTGGCTGTTTAAGTTTTAAAAGAGAAGTAAACATCTAAGTTCATAGCACATGACAACTGCACAGTCATAATTATGTTGTGGAAGTTTAAACACCGTTTCATATATAATATATATAAACTACCACAACACAGTCAGAGCTCGACGGGCGCAGACCTCCGCCGACATATCTCGCAGTGTTAACGCTCCAGATTGGATTGGGTTCTTCCACCATGAAAACTGGGCCAGTAGTTTTTCCGTAATCCTTCTGACAGACAAAGAAACGGCAGAGGTGATTAACATTTATAAAAATATCCCACCTTTATAACCCTAAAATGCCAGTTTTCATTATTGCCATCAGTCATTTCTTGTAATCCAGTCTGTGTAGGTCTTTGATCAGTGTGTTCAGAGTTGCTGTGTCACAGAGGATAATGATAATATATAAAGGAGATGCTCAGGATTACTGCTTACTTTGGCTCCGCTGCGCTTTTATCGTCAGCATGGAAACCGTTTATCTGTCCTGTGTTGGTCCTTAACCTGTGGGCGATCCACGTACCCTGTGGACGGCTACCTGCCCCTCCAGAACCCCCCAACGACAGACTTACTGAAAGCCCACAAACTGCTGGGCTACATCAAGAACGTCCTCTCCACTGCCATCGATGCGCAGGTAGGAACCGGTCCGCTGGGAACTTTGTTCATCATATTGTTGGGACTGAACTCTGCACCAGATAAAGGTTGAGGTTTGAGTCTTTACCGGCTTCATGCTGCTTGTTTTATCTGACGTGTTTTAGAAACTAATGATTGCTGTTTCAGATTGAAGTCATCGACTTGTTGTTAACAGAGAACAGTCCGCGGTGTTTGTCTCATGTGGTCGGTGTGTGTCCTCGCTGCAGGAGGAGAGGCTGGTGGAGAAAGACTGTGCAGTCTGGGGGCTTCATGGAGAACCCACAGTCCTCATCACTCTGGCTCACATCTTCAACCACTTCGCTCCATTAATGGTGAACCAACTCTGCGTTTGTATTCTGGTGGCTGTGTGTCGGTGAACGTGCTCGGTGGCCTCTGGACAGAGTTAGTAGCTTTACTGTGGCCACAGCTTAACGTCGTGTGCTCAACGTTAAGGACAGAGGCGGCGTTCAGGTCTCAAGCTCACGGTTTCCCTTTAAAACCGTCTTCAGGCGCAGTTTGGTGTCGGGAAACAACAGCTGATCGAGTTGCCTGGTTGCCATTCTTCCTCCCCACGAAGTTACGTGGCTCACAGTTCGTCGCAGCAAAAGATGAACAACTGCGTTAGAAAATATCTGGTTCTTTGATTAAAAAGCTACAAGAAGTCAACTCCGACTCCCAGGGTGCATTTCAGCAAGAAACGTCCAATCACAGAGCTTCATTCTGTCACGTGTGCCGCTACAGAATTTATAATGAATTCAGTTTTAATTTGGGATCAGCTCTCAGTGCGTTCTGATTCGCGCCACTGACCGGGTTTCTCTCCATGGCAACGGCAGCTGAGGCTCATGGGTATTGGAGTATTTAGAGCCGTCTGCCAAAATGACAGATAAAACCTGATTATTCAGAAACGTGGTGTGAGAACGTAAACCTGCTTGGCGGTCCTGAGTTCAGTAACACGGACTACGGAGCTTTCAAGGCTAACGGCCGCTCAGCTTCACGTGAAGCTTCCTCAGGAGCTTTTAGTGCTCGTGGAGCGTTTAGAGCCGCTGATGCTGCTGTAAGAAGTGGAAAGTAAAGGTATTCACTCAGATCAATTATTCTGTATCTTGATCTTGATGTTTCCTGACACCAGGCTGCTCCTGATGAAGGTTTAAAGTAAACCCGTGAGCTTGAGACTGGAACCAGGCCTCTGTTCTTTCCTGTGAGGTATCAGCGGATCTCCCGATCAGCGATCGACGTGTTGAGGAAAGACCACGTTGTGTGCCAGCCTGGTCTTCTCAGAGCACAGTTCAGCAAACAGGCCCCGGGTTTAAAGTCCGCGTTTAGACTTTGGCACCGTCTGGTGGTTTTATCGGTTACGCTTCATTCGGACAGTCCGCCTACAGAGAGTTCGTCGAGTCTTTGGAACATTCGGCAGCTTATTGGTTGAGATTCAACAGTTTTACAAAGGAACCCGTTCGCTCGGTGTGGTTAGGTTTGGGGTGTCAGCCACAGACAAAGCGCAACAGCTGAAATGTTACAAATACTCGGAGACCATCAGCAGGCGGACCAAGTGTTACCGTTTTTATCAAGAAGGACACTGATGGGAACCTGCGACACAAGAACCAAGACCTGAGTAAACCGTTCCTCTGTCCCCTGAGGTCCGCCGGCCTGCCGGAGCGTGTCCCGACGCCTTTCCTCCGCTCGTCGTCTTTACACGCCGGATCCGTTTTTGTTGGAGCCGCTCACGTTTCCGAAGCCTGAAATTCACTCGGAAATGTATATTAATTGTATTTAAAAATGTTTTTCCCTGACTGTAGTTAGTCTTAACACGTGTGCAGCGCGGCGTTTGTGGAGGAGGGGGGGGGGCAGGTCTGGTCACATCTACTTTATTTTAATGCAGAGGAAATCACGACGCAGTTGTTCTAATTTAGTGTGACATTTGACGCCTCATTAATGCCGTGTCGCGTAATACAAATCAGATGAAATCTGAGTCTTTTTCGTCGGACCAGTTCAACACAAGTCCAGGTCCCCGACGGCAGCGGAGCTGATCCACAATAACAAAAGCCACTAAACATCTGTTAGCGTCTCGATGAGCGGCAGGCGTGTTTTTCTGCAACATAGAACAAACTGTGGTGCTTGGCCGGTGACATGAGGCTGAACAATAATAATAATTATCTCTGGGTTAATGCTGGAAGAAGCTTTCTGTGCGTGTCTGTCCTGCTGGTGACTGTGTTTGTCTCTCAGTGTAAAGTTTACCTGGTGGAGGACGTGCTGATGAACTTCCTGTTGGGGATTCTGGAGGGAGGAGGTTCAGTGGGTGAACACCCGCTCATACAGCAGCTTCTGGATCTGTTCTGGCTGCTGATGGAGGTACAGAGACACAGAGAGAGACACAGAGACAGAGACACAGAGAGACACACAGACAGAGACACAGAGACACACACACAGAGACACAGAGACACAGAGACACAGAGAGAGACACACACAGAGAGACACACAGACACACAGACACACAGAGACAGAGACACAGAGACACAGAGACACACAGAGACACAGAGACACAGAGAGAGACAGAGAGAGACACAGAGACACAGAGAGAGACACACACAGAGACACACAGACACACACAGAGAGAGACACAGAGAGACACACAGACACACAGAGACAGAGACACAGAGAGAGACACACAGACAGAGAGAGAGACACACAGAGACAGAGACACAGAGACACAGAGACACAGAGAGAGACACACAGAGACACAGAGACACACACAGAGAGACACAGAGAGAGACACACACAGAGAGACACACACAGAGAGAGACACAGAGAGAGACACACACAGAGAGAGACACACACAGAGAGACACACACAGAGAGAGACACAGAGAGAGACACAGAGAGACACACAGAGACACACACAGAGACACACACAGAGAGAGACACACACAGAGACACAGAGAGACACACACAGAGAGAGACACAGAGAGAGACACAGAGAGAGACACACACAGAGAGACACACAGAGACACACAGAGAGAGAGACACAGAGAGAGACACACACAGAGAGAGACACACAGAGACACACACAGAGAGAGACACAGAGAGAGACACACACAGAGAGACACACAGAGACACACACAGAGAGAGACACAGAGAGAGACACACACAGAGAGACACACACAGAGAGACACACAGAGACACACACAGAGAGAGACACAGAGAGAGACACACACAGAGAGAGACACAGAGAGAGACACACACAGAGAGAGACACACACAGAGAGAGACACACAGAGAGAGACACACACAGAGAGAGACACACAGAGACACACACAGAGAGAGACACAGAGAGAGACAGAGACACAGAGAGATCACTTGTGCACCTGAGAGAACTGGTGTCTCACCTGTTGCTGATTCACACCAGGTTGCTACGGTAACAGCGTGTGATTACCTGCCTGTCGTCTCTGCAGGACTATGAAGTGAACGAGTGTCTGAAGCAGCTGATGATGTCCCTGCTGCGGGCCTACCGCTTCTCCCCCATCATCCCCGACCTGGGCTTCCAGGTAAGGGGGGGTCACGGTCCTGGACTTACCTGAAGACTGTTAAATCCTTAATGGAGAGCGGCTGGCGCGCAGACGCACCTTTACTACCTGCACAGTTGTTGTTGGGCTTGATTTCCAGAGTTGGTGTTTGTGTTCGTGTCTCTGTGTGTGCGTTAGGCAGCAGAATAACGGAGACATTGTCAAAAAGAAAAACTGATCCATGTGTGAATATCTGGCACGTTGTCGCAGATTGACCTCCTGGTTTCTGTGCTTCAGATCCACTACCTGCGTCTGACCACGGCCATCCTGCATCACGAGAAGTCCCGGAAATACCTGCTCAGCAACGTCTTATATCCTTCTGCTGTACCTGCCGTCTCTTCTCCACAGGAAGTCGTGGCTGCGCCGAACGAACGGCCGTTCGTGTTCGGGGACGCGAAAGCGTGAAGCGGCGGATGTTTGACCACGAGTGAACGTGGTGGTTTTTGTTAAATATTCTCCTTAACAGGTGTTCACGTTTGATGTTCTGCGTTCAGTCGTGTTTTTTTACATCAAGACTCCTCTGAGAGTGAAGGAGGCGGGGCTAGAGGAGCTCATCCCGACCACCTGGTGGCCCACGCACTTTGACAAGGAGGTAAAACAAACTCACCTGCTGCTCCTCGTTGGCCTTTTTTCATGTCTCCGCGCTCCTCAGGTGACCTGCAAACTGACCCCGCCTCCGAGCGAATGCAGTGCAGGAATGGAACTTAAGTACTGATTTGAGGTGCTTGTACTTCACCTGAGTACTTCCGTCACGTTTTATACCTGTACTCCACTGCGTTTCCACAGGAGGAGGAAAAGCGTTTGATCAGGTTTCTGAAGCTGTGTTCACTGTCAGCTCGTTAAAAGAGACGAACAAAAACAAGCTGCAGTCGCACGAACTGCTTTATTAATAGAATAATACATTTAAAAGAGCTTTATTTATTAGACATGTGTCCGACGACACTGAGGTTAAAGGTAGACGCACAGCCTTCCTCGAGGCTCGACGAAATGTCTTTAGTTAGAAACGAACTGCACGTGTTTCACCTCAGCGCCTGAAACACATGTAAGAACCGGTCTCATCCTCTGTTAGACCACCTGACGGGCGTAGCGTCACCTGCGACGTCACATGACCTGCGCTCGTATTAATCGTGCTCTGCTCTGCCGACAGCGGCAGTATTTCAGATTGTGTCAGCTGCTCTAATCTGATCGGCGTGTACGTTTCAGTCTGCTGATTTCAGCACTGAAACGTGTCCACAAACGGAGCAGAGCCGGCCTTAGAGGACCCGTGTCTGACTCGATTGATTGTCCCTTATTTATTGTCCACTCAGGGGAAAGACGAGCGGGAGCCCAAAGACGAAAGTGCGGATGAGCGGCTGAGGCGGCGAGCGTACGAGAGAGGCTGCCAGAGGCTGAAAAAGAGGATTGAAGGTCAGACTTGCTTCCCTGCTCCCTGTGCGTCCTCGGACTTCCTGTTTTAATCTGCAACGTATAGAAAGTTTCTTATTCATGGTATCGTAGAAGTCGTGGAGCTGTCTTTCCCTTTCTACTGTGAACCTGATTTCCAGCCGTACGTCCGGCTGGACTTACTGACTTTAGGTGTCAGTGAACAGAAAACACCCTCAAACCAGTAACTGCGTATTTACCCAAGCTCTGTCCGTTAGTACCTTTTGTACGTTTTCAGCAGTACTTGTGCTCGTACCGGAGCATCTTTACACTGTGGTGTTAGTCCTTTCTGACCCGGCTGAACTGTCCTCTGCTCTCTTAGTGGTGGAAGAGCTGCAGGTGCAGATCCTGAAGCTGCTGCTCAACAACAAAGACAAAACTACGGTGCGTACTGTTGCTGTGGTGTTTGTTATTTCGTCTTTTAACGATGTGTATTATATGTACTGACAGAGGACGACACCGCCGACTGTGACTACGATCTGATTGTGGGAATTTAACTGGATCAGCGCTTCAGCTCTCAGACCAGCTGTGGGTTTAAATATAGTCGTGACCTGAAACTCGACTCTGCCTCACGCTGCCCAAACACATCT
This sequence comes from Siniperca scherzeri, assembly GCA_027580175.1. Classification (NCBI taxonomy): domain Eukaryota; kingdom Metazoa; phylum Chordata; class Actinopteri; order Centrarchiformes; family Sinipercidae; genus Siniperca; species Siniperca scherzeri. The sequence goes on along the minus strand of CM050843.1, from coordinate 35,580,156 downwards.
CAACAGGAAGCGGCGGCGCCGCCCTTTAATGAAAATGAATGCAGGTTACGACGGCGACCTCTGCTCTACTCCGTTGATCTTTTCGTCGCGAACGTCTTTCACAACTTTTTTCTTTGATACTTTTTCTGATCTTGTCTGCTTTCTGAAAAGATTGGGTCAGTGGTTTGTTCACGTAGTTCAGTTTTAGGATCAGGCGTTATTGATTCTCGTGTTACAGCAGCATCAATCAATCAATCAATCAAACTTTATTTCTACAGCACCTTCCAACAACCGAAACTGAACCAAAGTGCTGTACAACATTAAAAACAAGATATAAAATAATAATGATAATAACAAATAATAATAACAGTACAAACAGGTCAGCAGAGCACGTTACAACGTTAAGATAAAGAGCAGTGTCGCAGGGCCGCTAAGTGTTTAAAGCTCTTCTAAATAAGTTTGGCTTTGAACAAAGGCAGCTCAGTGATGGACGTACGTCAGCGGGCATTAGAAACCAGATAAGAAACCGTTCAAAACAGAGAATACATGATTATACGTACAAGAGGAATACAGACTGTCTAATATTTCTCAGTGCCGGACAGTGAACTCTTGTCTGACTGTGTGAACAGAGACAGCGATGGGAAGAAGTCCAGGACCTGACGGAGGTTTGTGAACACATCACGGTGTTGGCAGTAAACCAAGCCGCCGCCGCCTGTCGTGGCTCTGGCTGATGGAAGCTCTGCGCTGTAGCGTGTTATTGAGTACGCTTGGTTGGTGTCTGCCTAATTAAATAGTAAAATACCACAGAGTCAACAACTCGGTGATCGGGTCCAGCTGATGTACTTGACTAACTGTCCACACTACGGGGACGGAGTTAATTAAGAAGACCCGGTGAGGTTATCTGCTGTCGGTGATGAGTCTCCCTTCAGCTCACATCGACAGAAATGTCTCTCTCTTTGTGTCTCTTTCAGGGGGAAGCCTCTCGCTATATTTTCCTGAATAAGTTCAGGAAGTTTCTCCAAGAAAATGCCAGCAACAGAGGGGTAAGAAGACACGTACACGTTGGTGATACTGAGATATTTCTCATTTCATTTGCATCAAACGTGTTTAGAGCTGAAACGATTAGTTGATTCATTGTTCGAGTAATTTTTTTTTTTCAAAGACGGTGTCGTCCCTCGTTCGTCCAGGAGCGGTCCATCGTAGAAAAGCTTTCAGTCGTGGTCGTCTGGACGCTGTTTTCAGAATCAAGACGTTTCGGCTCCCATCCGGAAGTCTTTCTCAGTTGTGAAAAAATGGGACGGGAACTAGAAATTTAAGCTACTCTGTGTTACATAAGCCCCGCCCTCAGGGAGGAGTCTACCTGAGTATCTGTTGATTAGCTAGTTTCACCTGAAACTGACCTAATAGTTTCCATGATGGCCCAGTAATCAGTAATCAGGCCTGTTGTTTTCTGGCTGCACCTCCCTCATCACTGTTAAGTACCTGATTAGCATGTGATCGGCTTGACCACGGTGTTAATACACTGTGGTAAACTTTGGGCAGGTTGAATCTCAGACCACCATTTCTGTTCAAAGAGGGGTTTTCTTTTTTCACAAA
>CM050843.1:35513581-35573581 GCA_027580175.1 Siniperca scherzeri | reverse complement strand
GCATGTCTGGAGACTCATGTCTGGTTATTGAGAGAGAGAGTTTCTGAGCTGAAGTGCGATTCAGTGTTGATTCAGTAAAGGGTCTGATTCCAGGTTAGAGGTAATGACTTTAGAGACAATGCGCTTAAAGTTAAAGCTTAAAGTTTTAGAGATACCAAATGGCGTTGACATTCTGTGGGTTGTGATCATCTTGCTTATTATCTAATTATTCAAACGGAGTGAGCCAATAATACTCACTGCGCCATGACTCACTGTCGTAACACTTATCTGCTCCATCAGACCATTAGCTCGGCTCTCAGTAGCAGGTCACTCTGTAGGGGTGAGATTGTTTTTGTGCCTTCTTCCTCTAAAGGGATTGTTTTGTGGAGGCCTCAGTTCTCAGCAGGCGTGGAGTGTTTGACCTCATCCCTCTTCTAGACTGATGTGGTCTACCAGGTCATGGTGATGTCAGACCGGCGTGTTAACGGTCTATCTGTGTGATGAAATGTATGTCAGTTTATGCTTCATGTCTGTTTCTACTCATGGAACCCGCGTACAGATTAACGTTTGTTACAGATTAACGTGATTCAAGTAAATCTTATTTTGTCATCGTAGTAAAGGTTTCAGTCGTAGTCGTCTGGACGCTGTTTTCAGAATCAAGACGTTTCGGCTCCCATCCGGAAGTCATTCTCAATTGTGAAAAATGGACCAGGAACTCAGAAATAGCTTAAAGGGGACGAATGAGGAACTACACCGTCTTATTTTGTCATCTTAAAGTGACTACAAAGAAACACAAACAACTACAAAGAGACATAAAACCATTACAGATGCAAAACAACCACCAAGTGACGCAAAACGACCAAAAAGAGACACAACACCTCTACAAAGAGATACAACGCGACCACGAAGTGATGTGAAATGACCACAAAGTGACGTCAAACGACTACAAAGTGACCCAAATCGACCACAGAGACGCTTAACGACCGCAAAGAGACGCAACACGAACACAAAGATCTGCAAACGACTTCAAGGTGATGCTCTCTGTGTGAGATGTCTAACAGCGTTGGTATCACGTGGTATAGCTGCCAGTTAGTGTGGAAAAAACAGACACTGACGTTAGCACATATTAGCTATCTTAGCTTAATCGTCCGAACAACAGTAACCCATAAAATTACAGTTCTGCATATTTAAACAAAATAAACATCAACTACCGACAGCCGTAGTCCTTACAGCCTTAGCTAACGTGTTGTCTCCGGCTAGAGTGTCAAAAATAGTAAATAACAGCTTCAGTCCCTGAGGAGCTACGTTAGCATTAGTGACGGTTGCGTCCAGTTAGCTAATGTTACAGTTCTATTTCGTACGTGCCTCGCCCTCTGATGGGCGTCGCTATTGGTTTACCCCCCTCGGCACCACCTCGGCGCCGGCGGAGCTCGTCTCCCTTTTTCATTCAGCCACCTTTATGTACGGATCTTCCGCGAGTTTTTGTCACCCTCTGGTGTCGCATGTTTTTTCTTCTCACCATCTTCTTGGCTAGTTTTTTCTCTCCAACTACCGTGGCCGACGCCAAGCTGTGCCTCACCTGCACCGCGTCCTCGCCTCGGCTGACTCCTGCGCCGGTCGTCTCTCGCTCCCCAGGGAGGAGCGTGAGCGGCGGCTGCACTTCATCGGACCCTGCCGCTGGCCTGGCACCAGTGGCAGAGTTGGAGAAGGTCCCACCGAAGTCCTGGTCGGACCACGATGAGGAGGATGACCGCAGCGTCTATGACTCTGAGGACCCAGCGAGTCTCTTCAGGGAGGAGGAGCCGCAGGCAGCCCACCGCTACCCGCAGGATGATATGGCCTGTTTGCCTTGGCTGCTGGGAGCATGGACATCTTGACGCCCCAACCTTCCCCCTCCTCCCGGGTTCCCCGCTCGCACATTGTGTGCCCAAAAATGGCGCCAATTTTTGCGATTGCCCAACGTGAGCGGGCCGAACTACTGCAAATCTGCTCATTATACTGTTTAGACCCAAAACGTGTTATTGAGGTCATCTCGTATAGCAGTGTAACGTTAGCCCTATTTCAGATACTTCGCTGAGGAACCTGTGGCTGGCTCGCCATGTAGCCAGCTACAGCTAAAATCTGAAAATACTTATATGATCATACAATCGTCCTTTCTCCCTGTTGCCGTTGTTGCTGTGTGGCGCTCAGCTGTTTTTATAATCCGCCACTGGAATGGGATGGAGGGGGGGGGGGGGGTGCGTCATCTAGTGGGTGGATGTTATCCATAGCACCTTGAAGTAACTGCCTGGACCACCGTAGCAGTATACTGTATGAAACCGTCTCAGTGAGCTGATGTACTTATGTTGGCTAATCCGGGGGAGGGTGGGCGATGTTTTTACAGAACGAGACGTGGCGATGACACAATCAAACAGTAAAAGCTAAAATCACGTTAATCACATTGCGTCAGATGTGTTTCGAGCGTGTTTATTTGAGAAAGTCCTGTAGAACTGAAAGTGTGTGTCGATGGCGTATCTGTTCCTGATACATGTGTTTACAGGACCAGGCAGCACAAACCTGAGTGTGTGTCGGTGTGTAGAAACGCTCTTTACTGCTTTCATTTTCTGTCTTCAGGTCGTGCTCTCTTTTTCCTCCCACTCCTCGTTCACGCTCAGCCTCCCTGCTTTCTCTTACTGTGCTTTAACCCTTCGTTTCTCCCTTTTTATCCACCTTCTCTCCCTCTTTCCTCTGCACACTTTCTGCTCCCCCTCGCTCTCTTTCTCTCCATCAATCCCTCTTTTTTCCTTCATGCTCTCTCATCAGTATTTGTGTCCAGCCTGCACCTCTGTACCTGCATTTAATCAAGGCTTGATTAACACCCCCGTCATTTAGCTCTGTAAATCACCGGGTCGTTCATCACCCGCTAGCTGCTCTCATGATGTTGTGTCATCCATTGTTAACTAAGGTTGATCTCATTTACTGATTAGCTCACTAATCAATTTGATTGAACGTCAGGCAGGGCTTTTCCATCTGCATAAAGTACACGTGAGAGGACAGAAGTACGCAGGGCCGCTCCGGTTAGCAGAGGTTTTACTGGGAGGAGTTTGGGTAATGAAATCTTCGCTGTGCTCGTCGGTAATTTAACTGCTCGTTCAGGACGTCACCTGGTGAAATGACAGGATCTGGTCTGTAACAGACATGGACGTTCAGCAGGACAGAGCTGAAGGGGAGGCAAAGATACTGCAGGAGGTGGATTTGAGTCAAAAATTTCACTCGTTCTCTGAGTCGTAACTCAGTCAGATCTGAACTCACAGACATGAAACACGTATTGAATCGTTCATAAATCCATTTAGAAATCACAGAGAAGAAGCGGCTGCAGAAGCTGCCTGAGAATCCTGCTGTTTCTAAGTTTCCTTCAGTCTCACAGTGATCCAGAGACGGCTGTCTGTCCGTCCACGGGTCCACTGCAGACAGGAGCTGCTGACTGCTGGTTCGGCTGCTCTGATGGGACAGTCTGACCGCATGTGGACACAGACGGGCTAACAGACGTGTCTGTAGAGAACAGCAGCACCGACCTGCAGCTGACATCACTGCAGACCGTCTGATGAGCTGTTACGGGTTCTTCTGATGGCTTTAGTGTTTTCTGTCGTCATGTTGGTGTGTGGGTGTCAGCGTGTTGATTTCCTCCATTTCCACACAAAAGTCCAATTTCACACTGGAGTTTTTTCCTTCTGCATTTCATCAGCTCAGAAATCCACTTTAAACTACAGGAGGAGATCCAGTCCACAGAGAAACAGGAGGGCGTCGTGGCCTTAATTATTACTGGGGGGGGGTGAAACGTGACCCACATACGGATTAAAGTCACTGACCAGAGTAGGTGGTGTTAAAATCAGCCCCCCTCCCCTCATACAGAAATCCAGCGCAGTGAAGAAAGACGAACCTTTTGGTTTAGTAGAACAGTTTACAGCAAGTCTTTGCTCTGATGATGTGTCAGAACATGAGGTCTGTTAGAAACTAGAACCTGGACTCAAGAGTTCACTGTCTGCTGCTCAGAGTGATGTCTGTCTCTCTGTCCGTCTGTCTGTCTCTCTGTCCGTCTGTCTGTCTGTCTGTCTGTCTCTCTCTCTGTCCGTCCGTCTCTCTGTCTGTCTGTCTCTGTCTGTCTGTCTGTCTGTCTCTCTGTCTGTCTGTCCTTTGTGCTTTTTGTTGCATTTTCTTTCATGTTCAGTTTTTGAGATGTAATGATGTTCGGACCTTCTCTGTCTGCTTTAGAATAAGTCCGGTTTCAGCGCCTCTTGTGTGTGCAGGGAAATAAAAACCCTGAATCAAACCGAACTGTTGTTTTGACATGATAAATGTCTCTTTCTGTCCACCAGATGACTTGGCCAGCAAAGCCAACATTATCATCGACCCTGCAGAGATCCAGGCCGCATCTATGGATGACCTGGACGAGGATGAGGAGAGCGGAGCGGCTCAGGTGTCCGGTTTCTTTTTCCTTGTGTACTTTTGTGTGCATGCACTTTTATACTATAAAATAATTACTGTCGTCTCTGAAGTAATCACAGTATAACTTTTACTTCCTTTTAACAATAGCAACTCAGGATTGCGACACTGAGACAAACATTTTAAGTCAATATAAATATATTAGAAATATATTGTGGATTTTAAGCAAAGTATATAAAGCCAATGAGGGAAAACGGATCTTGATGTTCCACATTACTCACCAGTTACGTTGTGAATCTGTGTGTTTTTAACAACAGAGACCGTTTGGTGCAGCAGCGATGGGTGGAGCTCTGGCGAGGCCCAGCTGGTTGAGTTCTCCCACTCTGGGTCGAGCCAATCGTTTTCTGAGCACGGCCGCCGTCAGTCTCATGACTCCCAGACGACCGCTCACACAGCCGGAGAAAGTGAAAGTTCGTACCCTCGCTGTGGAGCAGAGGACTGAGGAGGACAGTGAGTCGTTTAACACATCAGATTCATTAAAGGGGGTCTGGTGATTTAGCGTTGCACTTCCATAAAGTTGGAGGACTCACAAGAGCTGAAAATAAATAAAGAATGGTCCCAACAGATGCAGCAGAGGCCGATTTATCCTACAGTGTCAAACTCCAAAATCCCAGGGTCCTACATTTCCCATAATGCAGCTGAGTAGTGTCTTTCATTAGAGCCTCCCTGCCTGGTAAACCGAGGATAAAATACGATAAAACATTTCTCACTCGTAGTTTCTAAATACGATTCACTCACGTGTTAGCTTGTTAGCTTATGGATAGCTGTTAGCTCGCTGCTAAACTGCTAAAGTGCCGAAGTTCTTCTTCTTCTGGTGTTTCTGTCAGTTACCGGACAGCTATCAGCACCTCCTTCTGGACTGGAGGAGGACCGACCTGATTTACACGCAGCCCAGAAAACAAAGCCTGTAGTCAGATTTGGGACCAACAGAGACCCAGATATGGGACTGAAAGAGTCTTAAATCTCACCTGGATTTTATTTGGATACGAGACCCGTGAGATGACCAGTGGAAATGAAGCCTAAATCAACATACACAAATGTCTCGTGAATAAGTGTTTAGTCAAGAGAAAGCAGCCTCAGCTCTTCCGTTCCTTTTAGGGATGTTGAGTCTCACGTTTTTCACAGATCGAGCAATCGCAGGGAGAAGAAATCTACTGTACTGACCCGAACATTCGACAACCCTGATCATAAAGCAGAACGTAAATCCCACAGTTGTGCAGTTTGTCTGTCAGTCACAGACTCACTGTCTCTCCTGTCCGACTGTTGAAGCAGTCGAAATTTTCACTCGTTAGGAATTAGTTTCCTGGCAGCAAAACAGGTCAGAAACTCCTGCAGGTTAAATTTGGACGAACCAAACACTGACTTTAACAGACTCGCTATAAATGCACTTGAAAAAAATAGATAGCCTAGAAACAATAAGGCTTCAAACAACCCATAATGCAACACTCTCTGTAGGAGACACTCTTTCCTTTTTAAAAAGAAAATCTGACGTGAAAAATACATACAGGTAATCGTCTGGTCCTCAAATATAATTCAACCTCCCCTTTCCTCCTTGATTGACTTGTGTAGAAAAGCCAGAGTGATGGCAGTTATCCAGAGCAGGTGTGTGGAACAATGATCCCACACCTCGTTCCTCTGGTTCCTGCAGCTGGAGACCCGACCCAGAGTACTCTACACCTGCAGTCTCTTACTTTTTGTTTTCTTTGCTGTTTGTTTCTCTTCTGTTCAACCTGAAGTCGAGGGAAGCCACGGCAACGACGGCCTGTTGCTGGGGCGACCGGTGGAGGAGCCCGATCAGCCAATCGCAGATAAGTCCCTGCTGGAGATTGTTGACGGGATCGTGATGATGTACAACCTGAGTGTTCATCAGCAACTGGGAAAGGTGAGTCTGCGTGTGGTGTTACATACTGAGCGTCACACACTTCAGCTCTTGGCTTGTTTCTGCAGTTACAGAGTTTACGGGACGAACAGCTGGTCCTCCGGTGGATTTAATAAGCTGTTTCCTTTTCGAGAACTCAGAACTTGACCTGCGTTTGGACCAAAGGATCCAGGGACTAAGTTGTGTTCGATAGACGCCTTGGCAGCTGCAACTTGTGCACAGTTTTAATTAATATGGATCAAGGTTCAGCTTTATTGTCATTATACAAAACAGGAGTGCACAATGAAAAGCTGTTGTATCATAGAAAGATTTAAAAACAGTAAAATAGAATAAAGTAGAACATACAGGGGAAAAAAAGTAGCACTGAAGGAAGAAACAAAACAAAAGAAACTTTATTTACAAGAAAATACATAACCCAACCCAATAAAACCCAACAGGTAGACCAATGGTGTTCTGGGCGGTTTTAATCATCCGCTGCACCGTTTGGTGCTGGGCTGTGCACAGGAAGCACTGGGGAGTGCTGGGCGCCGCTAGTATCAGTATTAGGACAAGGCTTGTACATTTCTTGTTGTTAATGTTGTTAAAAACAAAGTTCAGCTTTGTTTTCGGCTTCCTGACGTAGAGAGGGAGCTGTGGTCGCTGCCGTCGTTTTTAAATCTGTTATCTTCTAATTAGTCTGATCTTCACGGTGGAAACACAAACAGGAATGTGCAACTTTCAGTTCCTGACTTAAGTTCGTGGATCAGTTCTTCTGGTTCCTGGAACCTTTTGGTCTTAAACCCTTTTTTAAGACTCAATTTTTTAGCCAAGCTTTTTATTAATGTAGTCTTTTGCTTGTTTTCTGTATGTAAAATGTCCTTGGGTTGCATGAGAGGCGCCTTACATTCAACTTACTATTATTATTATTATTATTATTATTGTTGTTGTTATTAATATCAGTCTTACAGATAGAATAACTAGCTCAGAAAGTGCAGTTCCTGATCAAAGGTGGATCAAATTGTTCAAGATTTCTGTATTCAGCCCAGAGTTTCATTTACATGAGAATCTTCTGTGAACTTTTGCATCTCAAAATATAAGAAACCTTTTTTTTCCAAAACATTTCCAAACCTGAAAGTGTTTGTGACTGAATAACCCGAAGCTTTTGCCTTTGAAGACGAGCGGTTATGGCCACTTCCTGACAGGGATGTGTTTAAACTGTTCTGGAGGAGTATATTATGTGAAATGAGCATCTGTCAGGACGCGAACACAAAAGGTTAATGTTGCATATTTTATTCATATGTAAGAATCTGACCTTCACGTGGAGTCACTGCGTCATCTCCTGCATGCTGACTGAAAACATTCGTTCTTTCTTTCATAGTCGTGAGGCTTGACAGACACGTTTAAAAGAACTTTATGTGATTGCAGCGTCTTTCAGAGAATTGTGATGGCGTAGGGTTTCGCTTGCAGAAAAGTGAGACAATCGTGGTGAGAATTGGTGCAGTCTGTTTATTGCTCTCAGGCCACTGTTTTATAGTGTATTATATTTTTTGCTCAGTGCTTCTCTTCCTGTGTGCACTGACTGACAGCGAGCTGCTGTAATGAAAGAGTTTCCCCTCGGGGATCAATAAAGGATTTCTGGTTCTGGTTCTGGTTCGTCCGTCCAGGTGAGTTTTGTGGGGGAGGCAGGCTGCTGTGTTTGTATACAACCACTGGGGGATGCCAAAGTTGGAAATGTCCAAACGTCTGCAAATAGTGTCTTTAATTTAACCTCCGATTACTGAGATGTCAACGCACTCCAGCTGCAGAAAACACAGTAGACAAAACAAAATGAAGAAAACGGTACATTTGCTCGGTTTGGGAGGAAATCGCTCTGCTTCACAGCATCTCTACCTGCTCGTTCTCTCTTTGTTAACATCTACCCACCTCAGCTGGTTCAGATTCAGCTCTGCACTCACTTTAATCGCAAGCTGTCTGAAGATTATTGATCATCTTCCGTGCTTTCCTGATATGTACGTCCGTCGGCAAACTTTTTATATCGAAACCATTTTCTTCACTTGAATCTGGCAAACTGAAACATGTCTGTGGAAGCGGGCGGTGTAGTTATTTGTTGCCTCCACAGATCGATGTAGTGTGTGTGTTGAGATGAGTCAGTGATGGCAAAGTGCTGCTGCACACATACATGTAGAGAAGTAGAAAGTGTTTGTGAAGAGTACCTGCTCAGACTGTGAAGGCTGCCCATGATATAAAGGTGACGGGTAAAGCCCTGCAGTCTGTCCTCCAGCTGACGGACAGCCAGAGAGGTGGTGCCGAAAGTAATGATATTTTTATTTGTAGAACACTTTCCAAGCAAGGAGCTCAAATGGTTTTCCACTGCAGGGACAGAGCATAAAACGACAATCATAAAAACAACAGCAAAAAGGCAAACCATCAGCAGGAGGAAACACATGACGGAGCTGTATTATGCGAACAAGTAAGTCTAGTTTTCAGACTAAATACTAACTGAAAACATGCAGTCTGTCTGCTTGGGCTCAACATCGATATTCAGGGACATCTGTACCTCCAGTTTCCCACCTCAAGACCTAGGAACATTTCAGGGAGAATGAAAGCAGTAACATGTAAAGGGTTACGTCCGGCTGCTGAAAAACGCTTTCACGTGGAGCGAGCGAACCAATCACAAGACTGAAGCTGCGACTTGTTTACGGTCGCCTTCCTTGCCAGTGCTTTCGCCGGTGATTTGATAAACAAGCACAAGTTCTTTCGTTTGCAACAAAGCTCTGCCGTCGCCTGTACACGTACATCCGGCCTTCCCCCATCTTCTTCTTCTGTTGAGTTTTATGGCGGTTGGCATCCGTAAGTGGTGCTTTACTGCCCTCTGCTGGACTGTCCCTTGCCCCAACTATTCCACTGCCATGTGTGAACAAGACTGAAATGTTCCTGAAGGAAGCTGCATGTGTGAATAGTGAAAATCACTAGCGGTTTCCCCAGTAATTTACTGTGAAAAAGGCTAAAGACTGCCCAGAGCTGAGGAGTCACTACAGCAACAGATCCATCACAGCTAGACTCGAACCTGGACTCGGGAACAGACGAAAGGCCTGAACCAGCTGATCTAAGAGGCCTTTTGGGACCGTAAGGAGTTAAAAGTTCACTGATGTTTCTGGAAATGGTAACCAGTGCGAAGAGACTGAACCTGGGCTGAGAGGCTGCAGAGCATCAGCTACGGCTCGAGCACTGAGGTATTCCTGAACGACTAATGCTCGGATCGTGGATTCATCCCTCAGCTGATTGGACACGTTTTGTGTGCTGAATGTTGAGATGTCTGTGATTGTAGCCAATCAGAGCTTGTTCTTGCTCATAAATGGCCTTGATACTAAACGCAGTCAGACCCGTGGGATGATTGTGTGGTTCTGAAAGACCTCGGGGACAGGAGCGACGGGTCATTTGGTTTCCACCGCCTCGGGGACGACATGGTTATGATCAGTACAGCTTTATTAATCCCCATGAGGCCGTTTGACCTCTGCAGCTGACCCGTCCTAACTGCAGCCGTGAGCACGAATAATCAGATATCTGCTCTTCTGTGTGAAAGTCTCTCTGGCGGAGAGGGAAGGAATGAATTCTCATGTTTTCCTGAATGTTGTTTCCTTCTCGCTGCTGTCTGTGAATCTGCTTCTACGATTGTTTCATCTCTCTTGTTTTCCTCGTCATCTCCGAGTAATCCTCCCAGCGTCGGGTCTGAAGTGGAATCAGAAATTGTCCGTCGTGACAGCGCGGCCTCTCGACCTCTCTGTTATTGCCACGTCCCTTTTCTAATTTAAAAACACAACCCACCGGAGCTGAACGCGGCCGCAGCTCCACAGTGCCGTGCGATGTTATGGCTCCATCGCTGCTCGGAGGGCTGCCGCTCAGCGTTTAGAGTGACATGTTTGTTATGATACAGGTGATTCATTTGACTGGTCATCATCGCAGCAGACGGTTGTGATGAGCTGTTTCAGATATAGAGATGTATAGCTCAGTAAAAGCCTGTCGATGTTTTCATTGAAGTGCTGTGTCTTTATGAATCAGCTGGATTCAGTTTTATGTACCTGCAGAAAAAGCTCTTTCTGCTGCCAGCTGATTCGTGTACCTTTAAGCCCCTCCCACTTTAACGACAGGTTATCTTCTCTGTAAAATGTCTGTCATCAGTTCCTCTGACTGCGGCTGCCACTTTGTACTAACACGTAGTCCCCGTTGTTAGTTTACATTCTGGTTCCTGGAAGTCGGTCCCTAGCTCCTCCTTCCCAATGACATCATGCAGGTCGTGAAAGACTGCGAGCTGTGATTGGTCAGGGACCGGCGTGTAGTCTGTCACGTCTTTCAGCCGAGTCACGGCAAGACTTTGACTCTGTAGTCTTTAATCTGACACAGAGACTCTCAACAGACAGACCGGTGTAGTCTGGACCGGCAGCAGCTTTTTACAAACTCTCAAACAGTCTGATTGTTGGTCATTAGATCCAAAGTACTTCCTCAGTCTGCCTCGGAGACGCTTCAGTGTCCTGACTATCGCATCAGCTCGGCTTCACTCGCTAGTGTCCTATTTTGAATTTCAGATCAAATGTGACAGCCCTACTTCTGACTGTCCAGCTGCCAAAATCCAGAGAAGAGAGGAGCTGATCAAGATGGCGAGACACTCCTCAGCAGCGACGAGTCATTAACCGACGTTTTACGTTTGGCCTCTCAGGCTACGTACAAGCCGCCCCGCCTTCTTGCTGCAGGTTGTTGGGGTCGTACTCAGCCTGAGAAGACGCCTGCAGACGCTACTCAGGGCTGGAAAAAGCACCTCCACCACAAAAACAAACAAAACATTTGGTCATAATCTACTCGGCCACGAGTAGATCTGTGGTCGTGTTAGTGTGCAGATGACTTATAAAAACACAAGAGAAGACTTTTGTTTATCAGAATCTGAATCACGAGAAGTTCAGGGACGTGTCTCAATAAATAATACATTTGATCTTAAAATGACACAATTAGGTTTAGAGAAGTACAGAAAATGTTTTTTAAAGCACATTTAACTACTTATTTATAACGTTTACATGTCAGAACACGCAGTGGCGTGGTTACTAGCATAAAGCTAAATAATGCACACTACGAACACGAGTGTGACCTGTTTCCGTTCTCCCCGCAGATGGTGGTGGTTTCAGATGATGTGCATGAATACGCCGTCGCACTGAAGGACACTGAGGAGAAGATCGCACGATGCCCTGCACGAGTAAGCTCCGTCTTATTTCACATTCATTCGTTAGGATTTCATTTATTTGACGTGTGTTGCTCAGTGGCACTTGTTAGAGTTTCTCAGCTGATCAGAACTGAAAACTTGTTGTCTCATGTTTGTGTCTGCAAACATCACACATGTTCACAATGAACTTGAACTTGTGTTAGAAGTCTGGAGTTAAATCAGGTGACGCAAATAAACCACAGCTGACTGTTTCCATGAGATAATGCTGTTGTGCTCAGGAGCAGAGGGGGATCACAACACTGTAGTTTCTTAATACGTTAAATCTCTCTGCTCATCATCACTGGGCTGGTGCTCTGTGGCTGCTACACATCACATTAAAATACAAACAAACCAGCCTGACCTCCGTCCGATGATGATTCTATTTTCTGATAACTGCCACAACAGCGAACTCGACCTCCGTGAGTCCCGACCGTAAGCTACATGATCATGTGCTGTGATACTAAACGCCCTCACTGGGTCATCTTTCCCAAAGCTGCCCTGCGGAGTTTTTGACCACTAGAAGCACAAGGGAGCAATATTTTATTTACAATAAGAGTCCTGTTTTTTTTTAGTCTATATTAGTTTCCATGCAGTCAGACTGTCCCATCAGAGCGGCCGAACCAGCAGTCAGCAGCTCCTGTCTGCAGTGGACCCGTGGACGGACAGACAGCTGTCTCTGGATCACTGTGAGACTGAAGGAGACTTAGAAACAGCAGGATTCTCAGGCAGGTTCTGCAGCCGCTTTCTTCTCTGATAACCCAGTGCCAAGTAGTATCGAAACTTCTCCAGTCAAACGACCCCGGCATTCGATCCTTTTTGTACCCAGATCTAGAGAACAAAGACTATTTGTATAGTTTTGCTCACAGCCAATCACCGCAAGCGTTTTTTGACTTAATGCAACTTGTGATTGGCCCACTACCGCAGCTACAGCTAGCAGCTACAGCTAGCAGCTAGCAGCTACAGCTAGCAGCTACACACAGCGGGCTGCCCCTCCACGCGCACTGTGCACTCTTCTCTGGTTTCTAAGCGATTTCGGGACATTTGTTGGCAGAGATGATGATGTCTAGGAAGTGTAGTCAGAGTCGCACTGAATCTAAAACTGTTTCATGTCTGTGAGTTCAGATTCGACTGAGTCACGACTCCAATATTTACACAAATTGCAGTAATCTGTAAGTTTTTTAAAGTAACTCAATCTCCTCCATGAGCTGTGAGGCGCTGCTGCAGCTGCTGACTGTGTTGGTGGGCCGTCCAATCAGCAGCCAGACTACAACAACTAACTTCCTGTTGCATGCACCTGTCCCTTCCACCCCAGTCTCCCCCTCTGCACTCGCTCAAAACTAAACACTTCTGCGTCTGGTTATGGAGTCAGAGATGGAGCTTGTTGCTTGCTGGTGCTCAGTTGAAGATAATTGGCCGTGCTCCAGTTAACACACCTGTCAGCCTGCTCGTCTCATTAGCTTCACGCAGGGCACAAGTGTCGCCGGCAAACTCAGCAGTAATGTGATTAGAGGACAAAGTTCCACAATTATCTGAAGAAGCCAAGAGTCAATAAATAAATGTATCGCTCGGTGCACAGTGAATAAAGCTGGTGAGTCTACTGGAGTTTACCGCCTCTGCTGTGTAACAAAGCCAGACACTCGCAGTATATGACTATGCAGCTAACTTTGCACTTTGTTGCTTTGATTTATAACAACTCTCCACATCACTGACAACAGTCCACACCAGGGATCAGTCCGTTATCATGCCGTATCTGAGTTTAGCTGCCAGAGTTTCTGCTTCCACAGACGTTGGAAGAACAGTAGTGCAAGTTGTTCCCCGGATTCCTTGAACGTTGCCTCCTAATCTGTCAGCACCAGTGCCAAGTGTCGTTTACATGATCCATCCCTCATGGAGTCATTCAGACACGTGAATCGACAACAAACCAAACGTTCTGACATATAAACCCACCAGCACCATTTACTCACCTCATACAGATACGATTAGCCTACAGGTAATGTCCCAGGGGATATCCAGCACTGGAAACTGAATAAATATACACACAAAGCCTCACAGAAATACAAGTACAAACATAATATAACCCACAGCGTACAGACCAGCTGATTCTAGAGACCTGAACAGGTGATCAGACTAACAGCCACAACCAATCAGGAGAAGGGAGGTAGGAGGCAAAGGTGTTCCACGTCAGCTACCTGGGTGTGGTCACATGACCTGCAAGGAAACCAGAATGAATACACAGACAATACACGTATCATCAGCACGTGTGTGTGTATACACAACACAAACTCAAACAGACGACTTCGACAGACAGTTCCTCAGTTACAGATCGTGTGTCAGGTTCAGTCCATGGATCACTAGTCTGAAGTCCATATAAAGTCCAATATGAGGATTTTCCTCTTTCAAGCTTTAGGAGAATATTTAGAAAAATGTATTAACCAAACAGTTTTCAATTAAAGGAGCTGTAGGCCACATCCACCGCCACTAGATGTGGCACTAGAGCACCAGCACCTCAGACAAAACAAATGGGCGCCACGGCGCACCAGACTCCATTGAGAAAAACAGTAATTTAATCATCATAAAACACACTTCACTCAACCTGGACAGAAACAAAATAAAATACTCACCAAAACCGTCTTTGTTAGTCTTTCCACTGTTCAACAATCACCAGCTCTGGTTTGGTCGAAATAAACCCTTAATTCACCGAAATATTCCAGCTCCTCGCACTGACGTGTGGAGGTCACCGTCTCCACCGTCCTCAGACTTCAGCAACATAAGAAGTTAGTATTGGTGACAGACTCTGTGATATGATGTAGAAAGACCCGGTGAGACACGCTGTTTTCTGTCCTTCAGAGACCAGACATCCTGGAGGAGCTCCAGAAAAGCCAGAAGGTTTTTGCAGAGAAGCTGAACCACCTCAGCCGGAGACTGGCCTGGATCAACGCCACCATCTACTCCAAGGTGATCCATCCGCTCAGCAGTCTGCTGCTGTTCGGGCCGTTAATCCTCGTCATTTCTCATCTGTTACCTGTTTTGTCTCGATCTCTTAATCTCTCTCTGGTCACTAAAGCAACTGATGAATCTCACACAGATGTTACTTGTAGTTTTTGCTGCTTTTCTTTTTGATTCTATTCATTTGTGACAATTTAGTTTTTGTGTTCGTTTTAAGTTTCTCTCATTTCTGATCTTTACTTTTGCCTTGATCCTGTCTGATTTTTGACTTTGTGGAATCTGATGGGGATCCAAAGAAAGACTCAGGGTAATAGTCCCTCTGTCTGTCTGCGTGTCTGTCCAGGACAAGATGTTGGATGTGTACTGGCTGCTGTGCGTTTGTATTCGGACCATCGAACACGCCGACAACACTGGGTCTTTGTTCGCCTTTGCTCCAGAGTTCTACCTCAATGTGGCCATGAATGCATACAGCGCCCTCAAGAACTACTTCAGCCCCGCGAACAGCATGGAGGAGCTGCCAGGTAAAACACACT
Source organism: Siniperca scherzeri (assembly GCA_027580175.1). Taxonomy (NCBI): domain Eukaryota; kingdom Metazoa; phylum Chordata; class Actinopteri; order Centrarchiformes; family Sinipercidae; genus Siniperca; species Siniperca scherzeri. Next base: position 35,558,535 of record CM050843.1, on the reverse strand, counting down.
TTACCTTTATTTCACTAAAAACCTCCCTGTAACAAACTCTCCCATAAAAGCTGCTCAGATAACGGCCGAGTCTCGGGTAATATCCATAATAGAACAAATAAAGGCTGAAATTACCGACAGCTCACACGATCATTTCCACATCAATCGTGTCAGACTCGCCGCTTCTTTAACAGAAATAATCTTTTCATTTGTCGTACTCCTGATTCATGCTAAGCTACCGTCAACAAAAACGAACACTTCCTAATGTTTTTTCACATTAAAAGCCTACGTATACAAAGAAGGCTGAAAGACTTTGAATGTGAAAATTCACGGTAGCTTAACGTCATTCGGGAGAAAAGTCGGACACGACTGTGTTCTGATGAGTTAGTGCTGTGGAAACGTTGATTATACAGCAGGTAAACATGGAGGACGTGTTGACTTTGTATTAACTGGGGGAATTAGAAATCAAGGCCTGGCTCTCTCCCGCCATTATTTAAGAATTTATGGTATTTCACTAATAACCTCCCTGTAAGTAGCTACTTGTGTAAAGAGCAGTTTAAAGCTGGTGTGAATTAATTGGTTGAAGCTGTTTTTAGATATAAAACAGCTTTTCAAATGTGATGACGTTCAGGAAGTTGTTAGACCGCAGGAAGTCAACTGTCAATAATAATGTCTTACATCATGCCAACTCCTCAAAATTAGGGCTGGATATCGTTTAAAACAATACCAGTACCAAACCAGTACCCTGAAAGTGATACCGACACCAATAGAGTACTTCATTCGAGGCCCATCATGTGACTGGAAGCATTCAGTTGGTTAAAATGCCGCCACTCCCCATCCTTTTTCTGCACATAAGCAGAACGTCATGCATGTGTGTCAACATTTCTTTTTTTTACCCTCAGGCTACGAAGAAACCTTGACTCAACTGGCTGCTATCCTTTCCAAGCACTTTGCTGATCCACGTATTGTAGGAACAGGTAACACACACACACTGTATGTAAACACTGTGTGCATGCAGTGTTCTTGCTGCAGTAACGGAGCTTCACGATGATATTTACATGAAATCATCTCTCTTTTTTTCCTCCTTTCATTTATGTTTCTGTTCGTCTTTTTCCTGGCCTCTGCTCAGGGGTCAGACGCGTAAATAAAAACCAGTATTACGGCCTTCTTAGTAAGTTGCTGTTACTGGCTGCTTTATTCATTCTGAACTGGACTGAAGCTGCTGAGAGACGTGAAGTCGGGAAAATTAAACTCTCGCTCTCTCTCAATTCACTTCACTTCAGTTGGGCTTTATTGGCATGGGAAACAGACGTTAACATTGAAAAAGCATGTAAATAAAAACATACATAAACAGAAGACATGGTATTAAAATATATACAGATAAGTAAGATAATAAAGATAATAATACAAAAATTGTAGATTTGCAGTTAAAAATACAAATAAGTGAAAACTACATAAACATTGCAAAAAATGTTTATGAATGTGTGTGTGTGTGTGTGTGTGTGTGTTGATTATATATTGATCAGCAGGATCCTGTCTCCGTCTCCTCTTTGAAATCTGAGATCTCAGAGTTGAACTTGTTAAAGTAAATGTTCCTTATTTCACTGAATGCTGTACACTGTAGGGGGAAGATCTCTGTCTCACCTCACCTGTCTCACCTCACCTGTCTCACCTCACCTGTCCAACAGCGACCACATGTTCTGTTTTCTTCTGGCTGCCATGTCTGTTTGTGTCTTCCTGTATCGATGTCCAGTCTGTGGACACTGAGCCTGCACTTGGTCAGGATCTGTCTCTGCTTCCTGTCTCTGACAGCAGAGACAGGTTCTGCCAGTTCATCGTCTCTTTTTAGGCCCAGATAACTTTCTGATCTACTTTGGCTTTTAGTTTCTGTCCAGTGATCCAGATTCAGGTTTCTGTACATCGTGTTGTAGTTTGGTTTCCTCTGATTGGTGTTTGGAAAGCAGTGCTGCTGTGACACTGGTCAGAGTGTCTGAGGGGGGGCAGTGAGTCTCCTGGGTCTGGAGGGCTTTGGGATGGAGGGGTCTCGGGGGATTTAAGGTGATTAAAACATGTGAGCGCTCTCTGTTGAATGTTAATTATCTGCAGAGTCCTGCATGTAGAGACTCTGCTGGATGTTTGTCCCGGCGGGTAAAGCTCTGGTGACTGAGTGGACCCCAGACTCACCACCAGACAGCGCAGTGGGCTGGATGACACTATCAAATATTTGAAGCCAAATTTTAATTGGATTGGATTGAATTTGGAAATTATAACATTTTCTCTTAATTGCATTTAGAGCTCTTCGACCTTTTTCTTTTAGTGCGTTCACTGCCATGTTGAAACTCTCTGATGCTGTTATGGTTATACCCAGGTAGGTTTAACTCACACTGTGTTCAATGATATGATTATTTATGGAAACTGGTATTTGTTCTCCTGACATCTGGGGCGTTTTTGAAACATCATGACATTAGTTTTCTTCATATTTCCTGCCAGGGCCCAGTTCTGACAGCACTCTTCTACCATGTCCAGCTGTTGCTGTCGTCCTTGGGGGCAGCTTCTGCAGCATAGCTCCGCTGCTGTGGGTGGGGATTGGGACCAGGGGCAGCTTCTGCAGTATAGCTCCGCTGCTGTGGGTGGGGATTGGGACCAGGGGCAGCTTCTGCAGCATAGCTCCGCTGCTGTGGGTGGGAAGGGGGACGAGGGGCAGATGTTGCTGCATATCTCCTCTTTTCCGAATGTATCTGATAAAACAGAGCTGCAGATTTTACTGCTGCTCCTCTCAGACGTTAAATTTCTGACTCACTTTCCTGCTGCAGTGGTCAGTCTGTGGTGATAAATCAGATATTTGTATACATTTACATTCCCTCCTCCCATGTTTTGCTCCTCTGAGCAGGAACGCTTTAAAATCCATATTACATGAGCCCAAACAAACAGTTAGTTAACAAGTCAAACACTATTGAGTGTAAATAAGGCCTAAGAAAGGGCTACAAGTCCTCAGTAAATGTCTCCCGTTGTCTCTATTTCATTATTTGTCTTTATTTTCCCTGCAGCCCCGTTTCAGCTGCCTTTTTCTTTTATTTTTCTACTATCACCTGTCTATATCTCTGTTTTCTGGATTGTCTTTGCATATTACATTTTAGATTCACATCCATTTTACACCATTCATATAAAATAAAAGTTGTTGTTTCAGCTCTTTGTTGTTTTTCTGTTATTTGTTTTCAGTAACAAATAATCAAACGTCACACAGTGTCGAGTTTCTCACCCTGTTATTTATTTAACATGCTCATCTGGTTTCAGTTTTAGTTTTTATTATGTGTTTAACAGCGAACAGAACATGTTTTTGGTGTCTGTTCTTGTTTTTGTCTGTGAATATAATGTTGTGACAGTTTGACTTTCTGTGTTCTCTTTTTTATTTTTAATATTTGGTTTGGGGTGCCTGGTCAGTCACGTTTTGTTTTGTTTGTAGTTTTAAAAAACAAAAGTTTAAATCACATCGAATGACTGTACTCAACCCAACAGAAACACAAAATCTTAGTGCAAAACCAAAATATTTAAATATTTAAAGACAAAATCCCAAAGTAAATAGTAACCAACAAACAAAAAAAACCCCTTCAAGTAAAACATAAATAGTTTTTTGCAACCACACAGGTGGTGGTTTGGTTTCTTTCATCAGCTCTCTGTGTGTTGTGACTGGTTTATTTCTAAGTGACTGTTGTTCCTGGAAGCTGTGACTCAGTTTATCATGATCAGACTGCAGTGATCAATCAGCTTCTTATCACCCGGTGTAAACTAGAAGATGCCCAGGCTCATCAGTAAGTGTTGCTGTGGATGGTGAAAAGCCTGAGCCATCCTTATTGATAAACAGTTTAAAGAGTTAAGCTGCACCATCTGGGCCACCATACTTCCTACTGCTCCTCTGCTCTGTGTTTGGAGAACAGTGTTTTTCTGTTGTATCTGTTGATCTGGGTGGTGAGCTGCTGCATACAACTGCCCGTACAGGGATAAATAAAGTTGTGTTGAATTGAAATTTAATTGAATTGGCTGAAGTTCCTAGAAAGTGAAGCCATGAAGATGACTGATTATAACAGAAGGGTAACAACATACTGTAAACTAGTTTAGGTACTTTGTCAGTTGAAGGGTAGTGAGTAAACTCTTTCTAATGTTCCAGGTCAATGTTTGTAGAAGAGATGTGGTTGTTATTTTTGGTAGATTAAGCAAATCACGACCTGTTTTATAATTCTTTATGGAGAAGTGTGTGTGCCAAAACAAGCGGAGCGTAAGAAGTTCTGATGTAAATCTATGAAGGTGTTGTCTCCATTAAAAGTTGTGTACTGTAACACCATGACGTTTATGACACATCAGCCTCTCGTATCTGATGGTTTGAGAGACCTTAAAATCACATTTTTACAGTTAATTAAAAAGCCATAATAAGGTTTTATTGGGTTTGAGTGTTGTTGAGAGGAACTTTTTCACACCGTGACCAATGTGTTGTCATCGTATTAAAATATATCTGTGCTCTCTTCCTCTCAGATATCAAGGACTCTCTGATGCAGGCCCTGGCCAGCTATGTCTGTTACCCACAATCCCTCAGGGCAGTGGAGAGGATTCCAGAGGAACAGTGAGTGTTTGTCTTTTCTGCTCTTTGGTTTGGGCTGTTTGTTTGGTTGTTTGTTTGTTTGTTTGTTTGTTTCATACTTTTCTTCTTTCGTAATTAACAGCCAACACTGATTTCAGGTCAGTCCCTGAGCTCGTGTTTGTACCTGAGGTTTTAGAACAGCTGCTGGTTTTTATTGATAATTCATTTAAAAATACAAATAAATGTTTGACATTTTTTATTTGGAAAAATTATAGTACAGAAATTGCTCTTCTTAAGGTTACTTAAGTTATCAGCTGATTCTGATTCTTTTGGATCTAAGCTACAGCTACAGGGGGTACACACTGTGGGGGGGGCCCTCAAGGCTTGACGCTTGGTCCTTTTTTTATTTACATGCTTCCTTTAGGTCACCTTATATGCAGATGACATGCAGATTTATCTAATCTGTGGCTCTGCAAACCTATTTTAGAGATCTGTCAGCATTTTTAAGTAAACCAACTCCAACTAAACAGGGATAAGAGAGAGACACTGATCAAAGGTTCAGTTATCACTTTCTCCCTGTCTCATCCTGTAATCTCACAATGTGAGAAGAACATGAAATCTATGGTTCCCTCCTGTTTTCTGCGTCTTAGAAAGCTTTCAAAGATTAGACGTTTGTCACCTGCTGACTGGACTGTTGTGACTCTTGTTTACAGCCACCAGGGTTCCAACTGCAGCTCAAGGGATTGATTAGGATTTATCAATTAGCTGATCCACAGAAAAATGATTGTATGACCAAACAATTAATCAGTGAATTGAGAGAATACCTGGTAGATTAATCAAAAACAATCATTAGTTGCAGCCCAAGTTCTAACTAGAACGCCTGATCCTGGTCTCCCGGCACTGTTGGCTTTTGAACAGATTACTTTTAGTCCTGAAGTTATATTTGGGCCATTTAGTGTTTATTTTTCCTCCGTCGCTCCCGGACTCCTCAGATATTTCTCTTCTTGTTGTTCTAACTTTGAGACTCAAACACAAAGTGACAACCTCTGCTGACTCACCTGAGATCAGTTTCCTCTTTTAAATCATTTGTTGTGTTTTATTGATTTATGTTTTAATTTTTATTGTTTTAGCACAGTCATGTCTGTTTTTGTTCTCTTTTTATCTGTCCAATTGTAAAGCACTTTCTAACTGTGCCATATAAATAAAGTTTATTATTATTGTTACTATTATTACCCAAACTGTTTTCCCATCAATTTAGATAATCACGTAATGTTGGACCGCAGGTTTCTCCCGTCCCAAAGGGCTCGTAATCAAATATGGAAACAATTCTCCTGATTTAATCAGATTGAGTTGAAACAATCCTGAACATCTGGTTTGCTTTAATTCTGGATCCTGGTCTCATATCAGTTCAGATCAGTTACCTTTTTCAGTAATGCACTTAATGTTATTAGACACAGTGTTTACAGGATACAATGGACCAGATGACTCAAAGTTTTATAGATGTTGCATTTGAATCCATGTTTGGGCAGCTTCCTCCGATCGGGAGTTTCATTAGGTTTTATCACAGTATACCTAGAGAAACAGAAAGTCAGGAAAGTCCAGCATGAATGGAAACATGAGCCTGAGCACAGAGAAAGACATCTGTGTTAATGTGGAAACAGACTTTATGCAGACAGCAGTCTTGTTATTTTCTTTCTGACTTTTTTTAGGTCAGAATCCAAACCGTCATGAAGCCAAACATCCAAATATATGTATGTGTATATACATATATATATGTAATTAATTTCCTCTTCACTAGAGTACAGACGACTAGTGCCAAAGGCAGAAGGATGTTGCCCACAGTGAATTAATAAATGGGGGTGGATTGAACCTGTTCGTGTGATTTCAGACGTGTTGCCATGATGAGGAATCTGCTGGCTCCGTATGAACAGAGACCCTGGGCTCAGACCAACTGGATACTGGTCAGACTGTGGAGGGTGAGCACACACACACACACACACACACACACACACACACACACACACACATTGGCAGACTAACATTAGCACATGTTAGCATGCTAATCGTGGCTGAGTGGCGGCGCCGTATCACATCTCTTAATACACTGTGAAGTAAGATGGTGAACATTATACTTGATGTTAGCATTTAGTTCAAAGTACAGACTCACAGAGCTGCTAGCATGGCTGCAGACTCTTAGTCTGCTTTATTATCTGTGCATGGATGCAGTAGTGGAGTACACTTACTAAAGTACTATACTTAAGAAAAATGTTGATGCTATTTTATATTTCTACTCTACTACAGTTCAGAGGGAAAAAATGTACTTTTTACTCCACTACAGTTATTTAACAGCTATGGTTACTTTGCAAATTATATTATTAATTCAAAATATAACCAACAAATAAATGATGATGTGTTATTATAGATTAAATTAACCAGCAGGATATAAAGTTAAAATGAGCTCCATCTTCACCAGCTGCAACATTAAAGTGATGAACACATGAATGCATCAATAATTAAAATCCAGTCTATATAATATATAATATATATTATTCTGCATAATGAGTACTTTTACTGCATAATGAGTACTTTTACTTGTAACAGAGTATTTCTACACTGTGGTTTTACTACTTTTACTGCAGTAAAAGATCTGAGTACTTCTTCCACCGCCGATTATATGTAATTAATGCAGCATATTGTTTTTGGTTTTTGTCGTCTCTAATCGATGTCTGAGCTCTTTGTGGTGTTTTTTCAGGGTTGTGGTTTTGGCTACAGATACACTCGCCTTCCTCACCTCCTGAAAACCAAACCTGAGGATGCCAACCTGCCCAGTCTGCAGAGTAGGTGGTCTCTTTGTCTCCCTCTGTGTTTGTATTTCGTTATATTCTGGCTGTTTGTGTCGCTCCCCGACTGTTTTCTCTGTCTGTCATTCTGTGTGTGGGCAGCGGGGAGGCTCAAACTGCAAGTCAGTGTGAATGTGAATGAGCGTGTTTGTTGGCGTTAGCTCTGTGGTGGACCAGTGAACAGTCCAGGGTGTCTCCAGACTTGTGCCTTTTCTGTCGCTGGGATCATTTCCAGCCGCTCAATAGCCCTAAAACGAATTAAGCTGAAATGAATAAATCAATGATTTTTGCTTCCCTTCAGTGCCTTTTCTCACTTTCTCATGCGGTTTGTCGCTTTCTGACTCTCTGGCTTCTAGTTTTTTCTGTCTCGTGTTTTTTTCTTTCTGTACATCCTCTTCAATCATTTTTTGTTCTTTTGTTTTAGTATGTGAGTGTTCCTGGTTCAGGTTCGAGTCCTCGTGTTTTTTCCCCCCCATGAATTTCCATAAATAAATTGAGGCCATGACTGCCTGTCTACAGCAGGTTTATTTTTTACTACATCTCTGTTTGATTTAGGGCTTTAATTATCTGTGTGTGTGTGTGTGTGTGTGTGTGTCAGCCCCTGGTGTTTTCTGACCATAAGTGAAATCACAGCAGCAAAAACAAATATGTCAATTTTTCTAGTTTCTACATTCATTGATGTTGATAAGGAAAAGTGGATGTTGTGGATAGTTTCGTCTGATGGTTTAGCACACTCAGTGATTACAGATCATTTATAATCAAGCTGATTACACAATACAATGATTACAATTATGATTTCAGCACAGAATCACAGCAAAAGATTAATCTTTGTTCTGTTAAATTTATAAGAGTACGGTCCAGACCTGCTCTACAGGAAAAGTGCAATGAGATAACTTCTGTTATGAATTGGCGCTGTATAAATAAATAAATAAAAATGGAAGTGTCACACCATAGTCTGAGAATGCATCATCAATCATTTCACATACATAATGCTGGAATACTCAAAAGATACAATCTTGTGTTTTTGTAATTAGAAAGCATTTTTTCTTAATTTTAACAAAACAAGGGGAACAAAAACAGTTATTTTCTAACGTAACAAACCTGAGTGCAAAAACTACAAATCACCATTTCAACAGGTTGTGTGGCTGTTTCTTTTTGTACAGATGAAACAAACCAGATATAACATGTTAATCGGTGAGCTTTACAGGTGCTGATAGGTGGATTTTGTTACCTTTGGACAGAGCCAGACTAGCTGTTTCCCCCTGTTTCTAGTCGTTATGCTAAGCTAAGCTAACCAGCTGCTGGCAGTAGCTTCATATAGGATTTCACTAAATGTTGAGTTGTTCTTCTGGAAAAAAGACAAACTGTCTATAGAAACGTATAGAGGCTAGAGGTTTGGAGTACCTCAAGGGCCAATCCTGGGTCCTGTTTTAATTTCCCTATATTTGTTCCCCTTTGGTGATGTTATTTGCCGTCATGGCAGTTTACTTCATTTTTATGCTGATGACACGCAGCTTTAACTTCCAATAAAGCCACTGAGCTTGCTGCAGTGTGCTGCACTCATTACAGGAAAGTCCAACGCTGGATTACAACCAGTTTCCTCCAGTTAAATCCAGACAAGACAAGATATTCTTGTTCTTATCGACGTGGCGTGGTGTCTTGAGCTAAATGCTAATGTTAGCATGCTAACATACTGAAAGTGACAATGCTAACATGCTGATGTTTAGCAGGTACTATGTTTATCATCTTCACCATTCTAGTTTAGCGTGTTCCATTCAATAGTTGAGATGTTTCAGTGTGGAAGAAAGTGGAGGACATTTCCATCCATGGAGCCGTGCCGCTAACAAGCAGGCTACATGTTGAATCTAACACATGTAGAAAACACAACGTTGTGGTTTACAGAGCAGTGAGGTCACTATCTTTCAACCTATAAGAGCTCAGATGTCCTGTCCTCATAGAGTCACACTGTCCTCTGAACCAAACTCAGGTGACTCCTGGATGCATTTGGCCTACATGAAATGTAAACTTGAGTTATTGGAAGACATATTTTTTCTTTCCTCCTGCTTCCAGTCTTCGTGCTAAGCTAGGCTAACCACGCCCCTGACCTAAAGTATATTTGTATTGTAAGCACGGAGAGGAAATAGATATTGATCTCATCTGACTGTGTGAAAGCAAACAAATCATATTTCTCAAAATGTGGGTTGTTCCTTTAATAATTAAATGTATTAAGCATGCTTTGCCGTGTCATTGTCCTCTTTGTTTCAAAGCTTTTTCGGCTCCTCTGTTTCTTTTCCACTTAATTGTGATTTTCTGCTTCCTGCATGATAATTGACTTTCATCTGTGTGCCTTCTCATTTGCATGCCTTTCAGGGGATCTGTCCATTGCTAGTTTCCAAAGTAAGTTATTTTCCATCTCCCCGATTTTCGTTCGGTTGTCACTGTCTTCATTTATTTTTGCTCTTTTAATAACAGCTGTCACCTTTGTTTCAGTGCACAGTCTCGCCTAAAGCTCCTCAATCTGATTAAACAGTTAGTAGATGTAGTCCATTTTCAGGACCAGTGATCCCAGTTAGTGAATGTTAAGATGTGACGTCCCATTATCAACAGACACCGTATTTGTTTTTAGTTTATGTGCCTTTCCCCTCTCCTGGTTTTAAAGCAGGTTACATGCATACCGCATAAGCACTCATTTGATATATTAAGGTGGAATCCTACTCATAATTAACACAAATACAATCTAATGATAAAATATATCACAATATATGAATCTATGTCACAGGGCCAATTTTCTGCAGAAGGAATACTTTTACTTTTTATACTTTAGGTAGCAGATAATACGTCTGTACTTTTACTTAAGTACAATTTTGAATGCAGGACTTACTGTAGTGGAGTACTTTTACATTGTTGTATTGGTTGTATTAATACTTTCACTGTGTTAAACACCAGTGTTGCAGGAAGTATTCAGACTGTGTAACCTCTGGTCAGTGAACTGACTTTAATCTAAAACTGCAATATCTTTTTAAAGTTTGCTAACATTATCCACTAAAGCTACTGGTCATACCACTGACTGTACTGTACTGTGGAAGGGAGCATTTTATTACTTATTAATCAAACTTTGCATTTTTAAAGAGAAGAATGTGTAATTTCTCCTTTCAAAAGTTACATAGTCTCGCTTTAAGTAAAAGTAAAAATACTGCAATATAAAAATACTCCATTAAAGTAAAAGTCCTGCATGGAAAATGCCACTTAAGTATGTATATAATGTATGTAAGCTAAACGTACTTAATAAAATATAATTAGAAAAATGTTATTTATTATTACTGATGCATCAATGTTGCAGCGTTTTACTGTTGTAGCTGCTCGAGGTGGAGCTAGTTTTAACTGCTACCACAATTAGCTAGTTTTAAAGGTTACATCGATAACATTTTTATGTAGACGAATATTTAAAACAAACAAACAAACATCTCCAGAGCTTTTAGAAAGGTGCGGAATAAAAGTATCACTTTTCCAAAAAAAAAAAAATCATGATTGTGAATTAATCATTTAAAAAATGTTGACGGGTCCAAAATGAATGTTTTGTTTATCTCTGTCTGACTTTGCTTCCTGCTTCTAGCGAGGCCTGTGAGCCAATAGTATAACGGCGTTGGTATCACGTGGTATAGCTGCCAGTTAGTGTGGAGAAAACGGACACTGACGTTTAGCGATCTTAGCTTAATCGTCCGAACAACAATAACCCATAAAATTACAGTTCTGCATATTTAAACAAGATAAACAACAACTTTCCGACAGCCGTAGTCCTTAAAACCTAAACTAACGCGTTGTCACCGGTTAGATTGTCAAAATGAGAAAAAGAACAGCTTCAGTCTCTGAGGAGCTACGTTAGCATTAGTGACGGTTGCGTCCAGTTAGCTAACGTTATAGTTCCCTCAAACAATGTACCGTTATAACGAAGATGCGTATCAGAGGGGATTTAGAGGTGGGCCAGGGTCCGACATAACCGACGGCCCGGGGCCAGTACAGGGCAAGTCGACTGACCAGTCTCTGGTCCGTCCGGGCCGGTGGCGGACTGGTCCGCTTATGAAAACGGTCGCTCTTCTTTAAGAACGGAGCGGACGTGGGATCCCAATATATTACCAATGTATCATGTCGAAGGTAAATTAAAGTTCAGAACTACTGTAAATCTGCTCATTATAGTGTTTAGACCCAAAACGTGACTGTTACTGAGGTCATCTCGTATAGCAGTCTAACGTTAGCCCTGTTATCAGACACTGCGCTGAGGTACTTGTGGCTAGCTAGCCATGTAGCCAGCTGCGTTGAGCTCAACAGCTACAGCTAAAATCTGAAAATACTTATATGATCATACAGTTGTAGTTTTAACTACTCTATATACGGTCAGCTAGTTTAATCTGTAACAGTCATCATTTGTTTTTAACTGTGAAGTAACCAGTAACTGCAGCTGTCAGATAAATATAGTGGAGAGCAAGTAGAAGTTTAAAGTAGCATAAAATGGAAATTCTCAAGTGCCTCAAAATGATACTGTACCGTTTCCTGTGACCTCTGTGTGTCTTCAGGATAATAAACAGTATTTCGTGCTTCAGAGCAGATGGAGATTTCATCCTTCAGGGATGTCGTAGGGCAGAGAGGAGAAACGGGGATTATAAGACTTAATGAACACTTGACTCCACGATGTTCCCATCACGTCTCCCACAGGAGGCTGGAGCGCTTTCCCTCATCTTTTCCACACACTTGTGTTTGTCTTCCTCCTCCTCCTCCTCTCCTCTGTGTGTTCACTTCTTTCATTCCTCCTCTGTCTCCTTCAAGTCTCCTTTTTGCCTCTCATTTCCTGTATTTCTTTCCTCATCTTTCTTTTCTTCCATCACCTATTGTTTCCTCCATAGTCTCAGGATGTTAGAGAGGGTGTTCGTCTCCTGTCAGTCTACTCCCACCAAACTGTCAACAGCTTCTCTGTTGTCGTAGACTTTACTATTTGCTCTTAAACCCTCCTCTTGATCCGCTCTCCTTCTCTCCTTGTCTTATCACATCTGTCACATTTATTTATTTATTTATTTATTTATTGGTTTATTAATCAGGGAGTGTGCACATTAATAAATGCTCCAGAGTGAAACCAAGAGGCTGTTTTTCTTCTTTAGTCCAGGACAGATGTTAGAGTCACTCTGAAAACAGAATATAAGATTAAAATTTCAGAACAGTTATTGAGATCATTTATACGCATGCAGAGCAATAATAAAAAGAAAAGATACATTTTTATTATTAATGTTAGTAAAAAAAAAACATCATACAGGACACCATTATACTACGTTGTCAGGTAATATTTAAAATATGTTTTACAGTGTAACTACACCCAAGATAAAATCAGGCCACCTGGTAGAAGCTGCTGTTGAAATGCTTGTCCCGAGACACGTCATCAAAGTATAAAATGGTTCATGAGATCACGATCTGCTGTCGTCGTCACACTGAGCTGGATCAGAGTTAATCTGTGACTTAAAGCCAACAGCGTTAATAATCGGTGTTTTTCATTGATCGGTTTCTAGTAGATTTTGTTCGGTTCTGTCCTTCGACTCTGAACTGTTGGAGACCTCGGCTTATACCGTCACTTACTCTGGCTGCTAGCTGTAACACGGCTGCTGATGTCAACAAGCCTTCAGTCAGACACAAAGGAGCGATTTAAACGCAGCACACGGTCCTGTAGATGACTGTACGCATAACTTCAGAACACATTCAGGGCCGACAAACCGTTAACAGCAGCGTGTCACTTATCTAAGTTTTCTAACTTGGAACTTGAAAACAAACTTCTATGGGAACCCGACCCCTCACCAACCCCACTCCTCTGTTTTTTTTTTAAATATACTGGAAGGTGAGGGTGGTCCAGCGGTTACAGGTAATGTAATCGGTGGGTTGAGTCTTTGGTTGGCCGCTTCATCAGCGTCCTCTGCTCTGACTGGGCCAGCAGAGAGATGATGGACACGCTGTTAAAGTAATATTCACTCTCTTTTGTCCTTTGTTTTCCACTGTTTGTTTACCTGTCTTCTTCCCTCGTCTGATTGGTTTAGAGCCGTGTCCGTCGTTGCTGCTGCAGAGACACATGGCGGAGCTGCTGAGTATGGACAAGGACATGGCCGCCTCGTTCCTCAACAGCGTCCTGAACCAGCTCAACTGGGCTTTCTCCGAGTTCATCGGCATGATCCAGGAGGTACGAGAGCACGGCTCCCAGCAGAGCGTGCATCATATATTACCCATAATTCAGCCTGACGCGTTTAATGTCTGTGGAAACGCCAGGAGCCGTTGGTGGGTTTATTTATATAACTCGAGTTTTGGGGAATATGCCAGGCTGAAGAGAGTTGTTTGCCGTTTGTAATGTATCTTTGCTAAAGCGAGGACGGACTGATCAATGACGTGGATCCGGGTTTTCTGCACTGTTGAATGATCAGTAGGACGGTCGGAGTCAGAGTGCAGGTAAATACGGACCCTGGCTTCAGACACATCAGCAACACACAGAATCAGAATCAGAAACACTTTATTGATCCTGAAGGGAAACTCTTTGTTACAGCAGCTCGCCTTTACGTCAGCGCACACAGGAGGAAGTACCAGCAAACAATACAATACGCTATAAAACAGGTCAGAAAATAAATTAAGTATCAGGTGGGTATAAGTATAAGATAAACTAAGTGTGAAAGCGTAGTTTAAATTACACTTACACACAAGTTACTCAAGTTTGGAAGAAAAAGGAAAGTTAAAAGTTGGGAAAAGTAAGACGACGAGAGGGACGGAGCTACGGCAACAGGCAGCATGCGCACTTAAAAGCCTTATCACAAGTGTCGATAATTATTAGTTTCCCCTGTTGAGTTTCCAAACGTCACAGCTAATGAATGCGGCGCTATGTGGCAGCTGAAGGGTGAAGTTCTGTTGTCAGACCTTCACCTCAGCACCTGAATGCACCACCAGGACGGCTTCACTCAGCACTTCACCTGTTTAAAGGGACGGTTCACCCCCAAATCAAAAATCCATATTTTCCTTCTTACCCGTTGTGCTGTTTATCCATCTAGACTGTTTTGGCGCAAGTAGCCGAGTTTTAGGTGTTATCGGCCGTAGAGATGTCTGCCTTTCTTGAATAGCGTGTTGCAGGAATGAGTCCTAAAACCCAGAAGTCATTTAGCATTTTAGCACGTCCGGTTTCCTGGTCTCGGGTCAGTGGGGTTTTTTTGAACGGGTTTTGGGTTAGATGCCTGAAATAACGTCTGTGGGGAACACGAGCTTAAGAGATTTTCACGTTTTGTTCTACGACATAAATAAATAAATAATAAATAAAACTTTATTTATAGAGCACTTATCAAAACAAAGTACAAAGTGCTTCACAACAAGAAAAATAAAATAACACAGTGAATGACGAAATATAAAGAAATAAAACACATGAAATACAGAAAAGCAATAAAATAAACAGTAAAATAAGCAGCCAGTTCACGTAAAATCAGGATCTGCTTTCAGGTAAAAATGTGTTTTGAGACGAGACTTAAACGAAGACTCTGACTCAGACGGCCTGATGTCTTCGGGCAGGTTGATCCAGATCCTCGGGGCCCTGATGGCCAAAGCTCCGTCCCCCTTTAGTTTCCATCCTGGACTCAGGAACAGACAGGAGACCCCTGCCCGAAGATCTCAGACCACGTGAAGGTTCATAAGGGATTACAAGGTCTAAAATATAGTCTGGAGCCATGAAGAGCCTTAAAAGTAATCAACAAGATCTTAAAATCGATCCTGAAACCAACAGGGAGCCGATGTAAAGAGGCTGAACCAGGTGTTATGTGGTCATACTTCTTGGTCCTGGTTTACAGCCGAGCAGCTGAGTCCTGTACAGTCTGCGGTCTGTCAGTGTTTTTAGATTAAGACGAGCGAACAGGCCGTTACAGTGATCGAGGCGTGAGGAGATAAAAGCATGCACAGCAGTTTCTGCATCACTAAGATTTAAAATAGATCGTATTTTTGCAATGGACATAAAATACGTCAGTATTTTGAAGCTTTTACGTGTCGGTTGCTAACAAGAGGCTAAATGAGACTACAGAGGGTGTCGGGGACGTTAAACGTCATCACGCCGAACACGAAAACTCATCCACTCCGCCTCTACAGCCTCGTGGTGTCCAGTTTGTGTGATGTTTCATACGTCCGTGGTTTATACTCGCACTCTGCAAACTGTTCGAGGTCACGCTAAGAGGAAAGGCCTTTGTAGAAGAGGTTAGCGCGAGATATCACATTACAAGTTGGAAGCTTAGTGGTGGTGACGCTGAAGGCACGCGACCGCGGTGCAGTACGTTTATAGCCTAACGTTAGCTTTTTACTTCTGGCGATCGCATTTACGCTTCAAAAATCATAAAAGCGCTGTTCATTTTACCAGATTATCTTACTGAACACAATGTGTAAGAGTCATAAACCTCTGTTTGCCACAGAATGGGGAAAAATCCCATTCGCTTTTTGTCGAGGGAACCAGGACGACACAAAAATCCTCGTCCCTGCAACACTCTATATAACGGGTCTATATGGCGCTCGGCCTGTGGAGCTCAAAGCGCCAAAAAAACTTAAACTCAACAGCAACGTCTCTTTCCAGAAATCTGAAGATAGTCCGCAGGTTTGTTGTGAGCAGTTTCACGTGGGAACTATCGGAAGAAAGAAAATAGTTCCTACATGAAACTGCTCACAACAAACCTGAGTTCGGTATATTGAAAACATGCAGACGTCTCTGCGGCCGATAAACGGCTGCAGGTGAGAGGAGACGTGTAGTTTGGACGTTGGGGGGGGGGGAGCTGTCCCTTTGACACCATTAAAGCTCCAAAAGGAAGTAACTTTAATGAAAACCAGTGCGGACGGGTTTCGTCACGATGCCTCAGCTTTGCTGAGTACGTTTCAAGTCTGCGAGTTGATTTTGAAACTGAAATGACGTGAAACCGACGGGCCCCTGGAAGGCAGGAAACATGCCAGCTACGAGCTACAGGGCCACCTGCGTGAGCTGGGAAATGTCAGGCGGGACGGTCCTTTAAAGACAACTTCAGCATTAATATAAGAGCGGTACAGATGCAGATGCTAAAAATAGCGTAAGACGTTCTGTTTGTTTCCCTCTAATGAGATTATTTTGGGTTTTAGATAAATCCCCAGTGATACGCTGCGACTCATCCAACTTAGCAGCACGCAGTCTTCTAATTGATCGCGTTCCCGTGGGAACGTGTGGTGTTTTCAGCACAGCAGCACGTTTCTCTGCACAGCTTCCTGTCACTGTTCAGCCTCGTTAGCAGCGTGGCGCCCTGTCTGTCCCTCTGTCTGTCTGTCTGTCTGTCCCTCTGTCTGTCTGTCCCTCTGTCCCTCTGTCTGTCCGTCTGTCCCTCTGTCTGTCCCTCTGTCTGTCCCTCTGTCTGTCTGTCTGTCTGTCCCTCTGTCTGTCCCTCTGTCTGTCTGTCTGTCTGTCTGTCTGACCTGTCTGTCCCTCTCTCTGTCTGTCTGTCTGTCTGTCTGTCTGTCTGTCTGTCTGTCTGTCTGTCCCTCTGTCTGTCTGTCTGTCTGTCCGTCTGTCCCTCTGTCTGTCTGTCCCTCTGTCTGTCCCTCTGTCTGTCTGTCTGTCTGTCCCTCTCTCTGTCTGTCTGTCCCTCTGTCCCTCTGTCTGTCCCTCTGTCTGTCCCTCTGTCTGTCTGACCTGTCTGTCCCTCTCTGTCTGTCTGTCCCTCTGTCCCTCTGTCTGTCCCTCTGTCTGTCTGTCTGTCTGTCCACCTCTTTGGTGCATCCATGCAGCCTCCTCTTTTTTATTCAGTTGAGTTTTTCCCTGTTACACAGTTTTCTAAAGGGTGGGGGAAGTGTGTGTACTGCTACATAAGAAAAGAAACAAAGCGGTGTTGTCAGGTCTGTCTCGTGAGAGCGGCCTTGGGACAGCCACAACTCTCGAGACCATGTGGTGCGGTGTCAGCCTGCCCTGCCGGTCATGGGATGGCTGGGTGCTTTCCTGTTACTCTCACAGACACAAGTTTAATAACACACACACACACACACACACAGCATTGCTGTGCACTTTAAAGGCCACTAAGAACAAAACATAAATGGGATAACTTATGTACATTTTATTCTAACACAGAACAAGTATCATTTTATTTGACGGGACAGGTAAAGAGGCGGACAGGAAACGGGGAGGGAGAGGGGCGTGGCCAAGGCGCTCCGCAGAACAAGTGTAACAACAACACAGGGACGCGGTCTTTGAAATAGACCGGACTTCCAGCTGCGTGGGTTCTTTGTGTTGCAGAGGTTTTATTGTGTGACTTCACAGCTGTTGTTAACATTTATCTGAAATGTTGCTCTTTACATTCCAGCTTTTTAAATTCTTGAACGTACATAAAAAGATGATTTACAGGTGCGTTTACATACCGCCTACGTTCTCACCTGTCCTCCTCTTCGCGCTCCTCTTCCAGATCCAGCAGGCGGCAGAGCGTCCAGAGAGAAACTTTGTGGACACTCGTCAGCTGAAGGTAATAACACCAGGTCCCGTTGTGTTCCCTCTGTCCCCCCCCTCTGAGGACGACGTCCTGAACCTAAACGTGGTCTCGCAGGTTGCTAACGTGAAGCTCCAGGCTGAAGGTCGTTGAGTTCCCGTAGCAGCTCCTGTGAATACCGACGCACTGTACGCAGAAGATACCGTGCAGTCGTCTCCTTCCTGTTCTCAGTAGCTCACATAAACATGGCTGACGTGGAAATCCCGTCGCTGGCTGTTGACGTGTCCGGGGCTGAACGCACGAGTTGATTAATGAATTAGTCGGTTATGATAATCGATTCATTGTTTGTCATTTTTTCAATGTAAGCATTCACAGTGTGTCTCAGACCCAGACTCAGAGGGTTTGCAGGTTTTCTGTTTCATATCACAGGAAACTGAATGAGTTGGGCTGATTCTGATGGTCCTCACATAGGTAGAAGGACGAGGACGTGTGTGTGTGTGTGTGTGTGTGTGTGTGTGTGTGTGTGTGTGTGTGTGTGTGTGTGTGTGTGTGTGTGTGTGTGTGTGTGTGTGTGTGTGGGATCTGGTGATTCACCATGTAAACCGTGGTTCCAGGTGTGCGCCACCTGCTTCGACCTGTCGGTCAGCCTGCTGCGGGTGCTGGAGATGACGGTCACCCTGGTACCCGAGATCTTCCTGGACTGGTCCCGGCCCTCCGCGGAGCTGCTGCTCCGACGACTCGCTCAGGTAATTCACTCAGAGACGCGAACGCCTGGCAGAGCGCCGGCTTCGCTTCAGGGGCCGAACACCGGCCTCTGAGAAGTGAACGTTTCCCCCGTTTAATGAAAATACTCCGAGTCTGAAAACGCAGCAGAGAAACTCCCAGACTGACTTGCAGAAAAGTCCCGAATGTGAGACGATCGCAGCGAAATGGATGAGCTCATTTAGATTTTTCTCATCTTTTTGTTTATCTGGCGTATTAAGACCTGACTAATGTACATTATTATAACCAGGTTATATATATATATGTTGCTCTGATACTGATACTGATACTCACTGCGTGATGGAAGAGCTAAATACACACACACACTCAAAACAAATGTTGCAGTGTTTAGTTTTCACTTGTTGTATTTTAACTGCAAGTTAAATTATTCTTATTAATCTTCCCTGTGTGTATATATTTCATGGGTTCGTCTGTTTCCCGCGATGCCAGTAAGCCGGACTGAGAGAACATTTAGCCGGTTAGCTGTCGAGGACCGTCGGTGTATTCCAGAGAGAGCCTCGGCGTTTTTGTACCGCAGTTTGAGATAAAAGACCCCCGATGATGGGCGCCCAGCGGGGACACTTTGGCTGCTGTGATGGGAGTTTTCCAGAGAACAAGAACATTAACTTCATGTGACTCCAGGGCAAGTTTACGAACGCGTCAGTGGCTTTATTTCAGCCGCAGACGCCTGCGGTGCTCCTCCACCTCCACCTCCACCTCCACCTCCACCTCCAGACTGAATCGTCCCGTTTGTTCTCAGCAGCTAATTTGCGTCTTTGGAAGCGGTTTGAGGTTTGATGTGTTGATCCCGGATGAAGTTATCACGAGTACCGAGGAGGATGAGAAGAGAGCTGAAACCTGATCTGAGTGCTGATCATGTGATGTCAGACATTTTGTTTTCCGCCCTCTGTTAAACATTAGAATAATGTGTGTTTTCATTGCATAAACAGTTTTCAGCAAAGTGAGTTCTGCAGTCAATCTTTTACTTTTGAACTTTTAATGTTGAAATGAAATGTTCGTTTGAGTCGACTTCCTCCTTTTGCTCACAGCTACATTTGGTTCTTTTTCAGTGTGCAAACTTGTCTTTGGCCGTTTATTTAGTCATGTAACTAAACGGGATGATTACGCCACCAGCTCCTAATGACTGTGACTTCCTGTTTGTGCTTCTCTGCGAAACGTCTTGTTCGCGATGCAGCTGTCGCTAAGCTGCAGTTTCGAAGGTTCGGGGTTTACGGACTTGTTGCCATGACTACAGTTCCAGATGAATTTTAAACCGGCTTTGAAGACCATAAAATCCAGACTCGAGTCACATCATCAACATTATAATCCGATAACTCGATCATCCACAAACGAAGAGCTTCCTGATGCAAACGGACACGATGAGAGCGTCTCGGTGTGTCGGTTATCTAAAAATCAACCAATAAAAACATATAATTACAGTGCTGTCACTGAGTCTGAGTCTCAGAAAGGAAATGTGAGCAATAATTCTGAAGAAACGTGAGATTATTTTGTAGCAAACGGACGTGACGGGAGTCGAGAGCTCGTTACAGACGGAGAGAGAAGCCCGACTGAAACCAAATGCTCGCCTTGTCTTGCAGCTGCTGAACCAGGTGTTGAACAGAGTGACGGCGGAGAAGAACCTGTTTGATCGTGTCGTCAACTTGAGACTGCCAGGTACGCACACACACACACACGCACGCGCGCACGCACACACACACACACATTAAAACTGGTCCGTAATTCCCAATTTTTATTTTCCTGAAAAGAATCATGCAGTTTGGCTGCAGGGAAAATAAGACTAAAAGATTCTCTCGCGACGCTGTTAACTAAACAGAAACACTCTAAAGGTGCAGCGTGGAGCGTTTAGCGGCCTCTAGTGGCGAAACTGCAGTTTGCAGCCATGCGAACACCGCTCGCCTCGCCCTCCCCTTCCAGGCGTGCAGGAGAAACTACGGTGGCCACGAAACTCGTGAAAAACACGAAAGGCCCTCTGTAGAGCCGGTGTTTGGTTTGTCCGTTCTGGGCTCCTGTAGAAACATGGCGGTGCAACATGGCGGCCTCCGTGGAAGGGGACCCGCTCCCTCTGCAGATATAAAGGCTGATTCTAAGGTAACGAAAACACAACGACTCTTATTTTCAGGCGATTAAACACTGATGAAAACACACTTATAGATATATTTCTGCCGACCGCTGCTCCTGAACGTTGCACGCTGCAGCTTTAATACGAAGAGTACCAGTTGAACTTTTCCTTTATAATTTCCTTCTGCAACATTTCCTTTGAATTTCCAGTTATCAGTTAGTTTCTATGAGATTGGGAGAAACTACAGGACCCGTAAAATACAGTGTTTTCCCACAAGAGATCAGTCACTGAATACAGTCAGCAGGAAGTCTTTACACGTGTTGCCACAAGTACGCGGTCCGAGCGCTCAGGTGGGCAACAGGACTGTTGAGTTCCTCCTCGCTGACAGCGGCGGCATCATGATTTCAGACCTGAACGTGTTTGCGTTTGTGCACGAGAAGTGAGGAGAGGATAAAGTGAGGGCCAGAGGCAGCGGCGCCTCCCGCTGACGAGCTTCTAACTAAACGTTAGGACTCTAAAAGCAGCTGCTTTTAAAGCGCTCAGCCGGTCAGCTCGCGTCTCGACGAGTCGGCGTTGTGCAAAAAAGAACAAATTAAGATCGGCTCCGCCGCCTGGCGTTATATTATATAACCAAACTGTACCAGGATGCAACATGCAGATACAGTCTACTGAACACGTTTCATGCGTTGAATGAAATCCACCTTCAGCTGGATCCTGAGCTCCGTTCAGGACTGAAAATGGCCGCAGGTCTTTGTCCAAGATGAACGCGATGTGACGTGCCGCAGTCTGAACATGAATCTGCCAGCATTCACGTCAGACCTGTGTTGTTTAAAAAGCGATACAGAAAAGTTTCAGGTCCGACTGTCGACACTTTCACATAAAAGTGACTCGGGCGTTGACTCAGACGAGTGTGTGTGTGTGTGTGTGTTGCAGGTCTGGAGAGTGTGGACCACTACCCCATCCTGGTGGCTGTTACAGGGATCCTGGTTCGAATCCTGGTGGATGGAGACAGGCAGGGGTAAGACGTTCTCCATTGGTGTGATTGAGTCTGAGCTGGATTTCTACCCATGATGCATCTGAGCCGGGTGTGACGGTTCCAGCACGCCCCTCGTTTGTTTGTGTGTTTCCCGGAGTTTCTGCGGGTAGGTGTTCGCATTTGTTAATGTTTTATTTAGCTGCAGCTGGCCGCGATGGAGAAACTCCTGGTATCTCCGAACCACCAGACCTCGACTCTGCTCTCTGCGGTCGGATAATAATTCACAATAATGTTTAACTAGCTAATTATTTAGTTACTTTGACAGAGCTGTAAACTGCTGCGCCGCTTTCCCTCGGGTTCTGGTTCTTCTGCTCTTCAAGTGCGAAACTTTAATGATTCGTTTTAGAGCTGAAACGATGAGTCGCTTAATCAAATAACCGACTACCGAAGCAGCTGTTTAAATCGGTGCATTTGCTGCTGAAAATCTCTGGGTTCGTGAGACGAAACAAGACATTTGAGGACTTCGTCTCCTGAGCGCTCAGAACAGATTTGCAGGCCCGCGTTTCATCGTGAGCTTTAATGAACGGCCGTGAGGATGAATCCACACTCCTCACCTGCCAGTCGCGGTCAGAGCAGCTGCCAGTTTGTGGATCAGCATGAGGAAGTCCGCTTTGGGCCGCTTCAGGCGGCTCGTGACGCCGCGAGGAGCTTTCTTTCATTATTTGGATTGAAGTGTTGAACGGCGTCCTGATGTGGCTGAAGGGCGTTCGGCCTACCGGATAATGAGCTTTCAGCCACAGAGAGCTCGAATCTCTGAAGGACGACGTGTTGCCCTCCTCGCTCTGCTTCGCTGGATTCAAAGGGACAAACGAACACCGCGGGGACTGAGAGGATCCCTCGGTCCGGTTCAAACTCAACAGCAGAACCCAGATCAGCAGACTCGCGGTCCAAAAACTAGAAACAGTCAAAGGCTGCGCTCAATAAAACGTATTCGTATCTGAAGAGCAACACGAAATAATGTCTCCATACTCTTCTCTGCCGTACTCCTGATGCTCGTTAAGCTACCGTCAACGACGCTCAGCACTTCCTGTTGTCTTTTCACATTAAAAGCCTACATATACAAAGAAGGCGTGCGTCCAGCAAAGCGTTTTCTCCCCGCCGACAGCACCAGCCGCTCTTCTGACGACGTTTTGGAGGCGCAGCGTTTTTTTCAGCTGGCGCTTCGGTTGCTATGATACGGAATATCACCTGATAAACCCGAGGCGAAGGAAATGTTCCTCCGAGCCGATGCTGCGGTGGGAAGTCGCCTGGTACAGACCTGGATGCTCAGGACCAGCTCTGTTCACGTGGGACGTGACGGCTGGTCTTTGTGGGACTTGTCCCGCCCCTCCTCCGCTGTGATTGGACGGCTCGGCGCCTCGTCGCTCCCATTGCAAAACAATAGAAAAGAGAAGCGCTCTGGTTGAGGGAACGTCGAACCAGGTCCAGGATCTGTGACGCTCCAGGTTACACACACATTTCACCTCTCACACACTCACATAACGAGGGGCGTCAGGGTGTTGATGGGCTGCGGCGTGGAGCAAATCCAATTAGCAGCCGGTCAAAGCTCCGGCTGCTGCCAAAGAAAACCGCAGCCTGACGGGAAGCAGATCCTGGATCCGGCTCTGATCTCAGACTGAGGCTGTAAAGGTCTGCAGGCTGCAGGATTCTTCGTTTCCATCAGAGTTGATGAAAACACGACACACGACTCCAGCGTTTACATGTGGGGGGGATTAATGCTGCAGTAACTCTCACACGTTAGGTTGAGTGACGTGGTGACGATGCCCGCCCCTCTTCCTGTGCAGTTAAACGCAGTGTGCTATTAGTACTTTTTCTGAAGTAAAGGATCTGAACACGTCTTCAGCGTATTTACAGCTCAGCAGCGGTTTCCCGACACCGAACGGCTGGAGTCCGGAGTAACGTCCTCGTGTGTGCGTTTAAATATCGTCGTTTCAGCACTAGCGTGTGCGTCTGCGTGCGCGCTCTGCTCCTGGTATCGGGGCCGTCTTGCCTTCAGCTCACGTTACTAGGCCTGACCCGTGTTAGTATTCCGCTGCGGCCGCTGCGTCGGGATAGCGATCGGTTGTCTCGTGTCCCCCGCCGGTTGATATGTGTGGCTCAGCGGTTTGTAGTGCTGCTCTTTGTCTTTCAGTCGCGTCGTGGCGAGAGGCAGATGAACGTTTCCTCAGTAAGAAAACGACTAACTTCGCTGTACGGTCGATAAGTTACTGTCAGTCGTACATCGCAAATCTACATTTCTGTATGAACAGTGAGTCTGGTGGTGAATCACCGCACCCTGTGGTGGAGGTGTGTCGGATGTTTGCACCACGTTGTAACCGTTACAACGGCGTGATACTGAACAGTTGTCTCTCAGGAGACAGCTCTCACGTCTCTGCTTACTGTGTGGACGCGACTGTGAACCTGAACTGAGCTGAGGCACGGCAGCCATGTTGGTACTGCTGCCACAGGAACCGCACCGACTCCTAGTTTCTGGTCCAAGTGATCCGCCGGTAAATCTGACGGTTCAGGACTGGAGAAGTCTTCTGTTTGTGTCTTTTGCAGGTCTGGAGTGTGGACCACTACCCCATCCTGGTGGCTGTTACAGGGATCCTGGTTCGAATCCTGGTGGATGGAGACAGGCAGGGGTAAGGCGTTCTCCATTGGTGTGATTGAGTCTGAGCTGGATTTCTACCCATGATGCATCTGAGCCGGGTGTGACGGTTCCAGCACGCCCCTCGTTTGTTTGTGTGTTTCCCGGAGTTTCTGCGGGTAGGTGTTCGCATTTGTTAATGTTTTATTTAGCTGCAGCTGGCCGCGATGGAGAAACTCCTGGTATCTCCGAACCACCAGACCTCGACTCTGCTCTCTGCGGTCGGATAATAATTCACAATAATGTTTAACTAGCTAATTATTTAGTTACTTTGACAGAGCTGTAAACTGCTGCGCCGCTTTCCCTCGGGTTCTTCTGCTCTTCAAGTGCGAAACTTTAATGATTCGTTTAGAGCTGAAACGATGAGTCGCTTAATCAAATAACCGACTACCGAAGCAGCTGTTTAAAGGAAGCGTTTTAGAGGAAGCGTTTTACTGCACAGGGACGACTCTCACTGTCACACTGTGAGTAACTTTAGCTGATTATACTTCAGACTGTAAGGACATTTAGCTGATAAACACCCCACTGCAGGACCTTTACCTGCAGTCGTCCCTGTGCAGTTAAACGCAGTGTGCTATTAGTACTTTTTCTGAAGTAAAGGATCTGAACACGTCTTCAGCGTATTTACAGCTCAGCAGCGGTTTCCCGACACCGAACGGCTGGAGTCCGGAGTAACGTCCTCGTGTGTGCGTTTAAATATCGTCGTTTCAGCACTAGCGTGTGCGTCTGCGTGCGCGCTCTGCTCCTGGTATCGGGGGCCGTCTTGCCTTCAGCTCACGTTACTAGGCCTGACCCGTGTTAGTATTCCGCTGCGGCCGCTGCGTCGGGATAGCGATCGGTTGTCTCTCGTGTCCCCCGCCGGTTGATATGTGTGGCTCAGCGGTTTGTAGTGCTGCTCTTTGTCTTTCAGTCGCGTCGTGAGCGAGAGGCAGATGAACGTTTCCTCAGTAAGAAAACGACTAACTTCGCTGTACGGTCGATAGGTTACTGTCAGTCGTACATCGCAAATCTACATTTCTGTATGAACAGTGAGTCTGGTGGTGAATCACCGCACCCTGTGGTGGAGGTGTGTCGGATGTTTGCACCACGTTGTAACCGTTACAACGGCGTGATACTGAACAGTTGTCTCTCAGGAGACAGCTCTCACGTCTCTGCTTACTGTGTGGACGCGACTGTGAACCTGAACTGAGCTGAGGCACGGCAGCCATGTTGGTACTGCTGCCACAGGAACCGCACCGACTCCTAGTTTCTGGTCCAAGTGATCCGCCGGTAAATCTGACGGTTCAGGACTGGAGAAGTCTTCTGTTTGTGTCTTTTTGCATCAGATGAACACAAATCTGATCCGTAAGGCCGGTGGCATTGTGGGGGCGGAGCTGGACTCTCTGGCGGTGGTGTCAGAGAGGAGGATGCTGGGTAAACTACACGCCATCTTGGACAGCGTCTCCCACCCGCTCCATGACGCGCTGGTCAAACAAAGGAGCGCCTTCAGCGGAAGACTCATCCCCCCACAATGCACCACAGAGCGGCACAGGAAGTCATTCCTGCCTGTGGCCATCAGACTCTTTAGCTCCTCCCTCTAAGTGTCAGTCTGTTTGACCCGAAGTCACTAAACTGGACACTGATCATTAACATCTCTGCCATAATTAATAATAATTGTGCAATATTAGTTTTCCCATGTTAGTTTTTTCTTATTTATTGTTACTGAAACTATAAACCTCTATTACTCTTCGACAGTACATGCAGCTCCGCTTATTAATATTATTTATTACATAAGGAGTTACATTTATTTTAGACTGTACTTTCATCACCAGCCAGTAAACCCACTTGGTACTCGACACTTAGTTTATCTTATACTTATACCGACAGGATACTTAACTTATTTCTGACCTGTTTATAGTGTATAATATCGTTTTCTCCTGTGTGCACTGACGTAAAGGCGAGCTGCTGTAACAAAGAGTTTCCCTTCGGGGATCAATAAAGGATTTCTGGTTCTGATTCTGAAATACAGGGCTTCGCTGCCTGTGAGCCGGCAGGTATCGGCGCTGGAAGAAGTAGAGAAGAAACCAAAGAGGTTTGGTAATTATGAGGCCAGATGAAGAGACACAGACCGGTCCTGTCTGACAACAGTCAGTAGAAAAGAATAACGGGGAGGGAGATGAATGATTATTATGGAAATGAAAGTGTCTTAAATCTCATCTGCATTTCATGAGACACTTGAAATGATGAAATGGGGCCTGAGTGGTTCAAGTTGCTGCAAATTTATCACGAACAGCTACCATCCTGCCGAGTCCTGCACAGACAAACGGCCGTATTACGGGGGGGGGGTATTTGCTGGACTATTTCTATTTCAGCCAAGAAATAGTCTGGCCCGCCCGTTTTCTCTTCCAGGGCTCCAGACTGGACGTTTTATAACTGGCATCACCGCTGGGACTCGCAAATCTGCTCCCCGTTTTTAATTTTTTGGAAATTATCATCGTATATCATGTGAAACGACAGGACGGGGCGATAATTGGTGTGTGTGTGTGTGTGTGTGTGTGTGTGTGTGTGTGTGTGTGTGTGTGTGTGTCACTTGGCCCTTTGGTGCCAATGAAACAAACTATCGATTCATGTTTCAAAAGAAAAGATCAGTCAGAGCCTCCCACAGTCGTCCGGGAGAAATCCTGGTCGCTCTGCGGGGCCGGTCGCTCTCTGGGGGCCGGTCGCTCTCTGGGGGCCGGTCATCTCCGGGCCCTCGTTCTATTTTTCATCTGTTTTACTAAAGTTGTCGTTATAAATATTGTTCAGTAATGTTGTTCACATAAACTGTGCCGTGGGTTGGTGGAATGTATTGTATGTACTGCTCAGTGTGGCCGAGCGCAGCGCAGCATTTATCCGTGAACAGTTAACGTGGAAAACAACATGAATGTGTTGCAGGTCGATTTAAACCTTTCGGTAGGGAGGTGGACTGTGTTACCTTTGGACAGAGCCAGGCTAGCTGTTTCCTGTCTTTAATGCTAAGCTAAGCTAAGCTAAGCAGCTGCTGGCTGTAGCCTCGTATGTACAGACGTGAGAGTGGAGTCGATCTGAACATCTGGCTCTGAGAGAGAGAAGAAGAAGAGGGCGTCGCTACATGTCGAGCTGTTGCTTTAAAGGGAAGTTGACTAGATGTGGGGCCTTGTTATAATCGACCTGTTTGAAACACGAAACAGGAAGTAGGAGTTTGGGGAGGTTTTAAGCAGAGATTCCTCACATTTCTCCTCACCTGGTCTGTGCACAGTATTTTGAGAGTTTTGTCAGAGTTGACCGATTCAGGTCTAATGAGTCCCGAAGTTAAATCGACTTCCTTCCTGTTGTCTCACCTCTTCTCTCTGTCTCTCTCTCTCCGTGCTCGTCCCTGATCCTCGTGTTTATGTAATGAACACGTTTCGGTTTGTGTCTTTCGTCAGACGACAGCGAGTGTGACGAACGACACCGTGACTGGCCTCGGCGTCGGAGGACTCGCTCTCAACCTCATGTACCGTACGAGGGCGTCGCTTCAGTTTCTCTCATGTTGCCAGTCTTTACTGTACTGTATAGTAATAATTATAATATTTATATAACCTCAGTCATGCTAACTATTGTAGCTCCCGTTAGTGCAGATGGAATCCGTTCCTTACACGTTGCTCTCAACCACCCGGCTGGGACTAGTTACGGGTGCTGAACTGGTCCTGCATTCATCCGGTGAGGTTAGTTAACTCAAGTCTTTCTCCGGCCAAACGAAGCAGATATCTGCAGGAGCTCAATATAATGAGTCAAACTGGAAGTCTCTCTGTCCTTCTCAGCCAATGGCTGACTTCTTAAGCACTTAACAGCCCACGTTGTGTTTTTCTCATATGTAAATTTGTGCTGTACCACTCTTTTATTTATTTTTTAAAAGTGAAGTATCACTAAAGGTGACCAGATTCCCAAACTTTCATCTGATCAATTTAGAAATGTGTCGTCCGTGTGATTTAAATAATCAGGGTTCGGATATTTTCTAAGTGCTCCTCTGAGAGTTAGATGTCCGTTAGCTTAGCTTAGCATAGCATAAAGACTGGAAACGGGGGGAAACAGCTACCAGCACCTCTAAAGCTCACTGATTAACACGTTATATCTCTTTAAACCGAGCAAATAAACGTCTGTTCCTTTAAATCTCAGCCAGAGTTTCTTGCAGCAAACAAAAACATCTACTGAAACACTTCAGGTAAGTTTCATTTTAACGTCTTCAACCTGAAAGACAAAATCGTTTAGGATCTTAGTGTTTCTAAAGAGACCAACTCAGATACTCAGCTACAGAAAGTGTGAAATACCTTCAGGAGCACGTATATGACGTCGTCTACAGCACAGATTCTTTCTTGTAAACCTCTTAAGAGCCTCAGTCTCTGGGGTTCAGGTGATGAAAGCACGAGTCTTTCTGTAACTGACCATGAACATCACGAACAGGCATTCGTTTCGTGGTCTAATCGCTCCGGCCTGCGATCGAATTCCATCAAGGGCTTTTCTTTAGTCTCTCCTGCAGCTTATTGCTCCCATTAGAGCGTCCACAGGTGATGGTACTTATTGATCAGTAGGCATGTAGGAATACATCATGCATTGTGTCGGCCACGCTGACTCCGCTAGGAACAATGCAAATACATTTTTATTTTCTTATGTGCTTCGTTGCAAGAGTGCATGAGATAGATTAACAATGATATTTATTATTACAGCATTCTTTCAATATTTGTATATTTTACTGTGCCAGTGAAAAACTCTTCACATAGTCCAGAGTGAGTCTGTTTGCCTCTGGATACTGAGCGTTTTCCCTTTATGGCACAAACTATCTCTATATATCATAAATATAAAGACATCCTGTGTGCATAAATATCCTCAGGGAGGCACAAACTGCTTTTACTGTTGCGACTGCACTTTGCACTTTTCCACTCTTTAATATGTCAGCGGAAGCTTTTCCAACATACAGCAACAACCGGCGACACATCAACGAATCTGAGTAAACCAGCGTCCGTCACTGTGGTGGCACCTCTCCTGTACACCTGTTGGTAACACTGTGACGATGTGAGGGTTTCACTTTTAGCTGCTATTGCTGTCCAGAAAATCCCGTAGAACATTTCACGTGTCGAAAATATCGTCATCAAATGCCATTAAAATGAAGATTATAAACTGAAGAGCGAACTTTCCAGTTTAGTCCAGTTGTAACGTTTGCCGCCTTCTCTGTTGTGTCATCAGCTGCTCCAACGACAAACCTCTTCTGCTCCGTGAAATCTGCTGTGCTTTCATAAACTTCCGTTCAGGTCCGCCTCCACGGGGCCGAGGGCGAGCCGCCGCCCCGCTGATCTGCTAGCTTGGATCTCTCCGATGTTTCCACGGTTACTACTTCTTGTGTTTCGGACTTGTATTAAATGATGATTTCAACGAGAAGTTGACAGTAACTCTGCTGCAGCGCTTTCACATCAGACCGTGGAGGTCTCATGTCATCAATAATGTCAGACGAGTGTTCAGAGACTGAAGAACTTCCACATTCATACGGACGACCTTCGTCAACGCAAACGTCTCTGCTGCCGTTATCCGTGTAAAAGTGTTCAGGTCGACGCTGCGCTTTACACAGTAACACACAGATCAGAAGACTCAGAAACGGGACCACAATAAGGCTAACACTTCACTGACAAAAAACAAAAAATGAAACACGAGGACTGCTAAAGCACATTTTAAAGGGCTCGGCTAAATTTTTAATGAACTCCATGTAGAGAATGAATGCAGAGCAACGCTCTGATTGTGGACTTGGACTTGGATTTGGGTGTTTTTCTCCTTTTTCTTACTGTTCCACTGTGCTGCTTGCTGATTAATTGAATGGGAGAGCGGTCGTCCTCTGAACAGCCTCCAGCTGTGTTGTGAGCTCATTTCATGTCCTCATGCAGCTCACATGCAGCCTGCTGTACTAATAGGTTTTGGCCACTCGTGGGTGTTGAAGTGTTTGCATGTAATAAATCAGAGAGGCGATGTTCCAGTTATTTGGAGCTCCAGTAAACCACCACAACCAACTTGATTGATCGCACACTCTCACACAAAAGTCACACAAACACGTGTGACTCTGAGCTCAAGCCCATTGGTTCCTACTGAAGACCTTTTAAAACACCTCACAGATACATGGCTTCATTTTTAAACCAGACTGACGAGCAGGTACACTGGTGTCCAAACACATGATGCAACCATAAACCAGAACCAACTGAAGACCAATGAAAGCTGGGAGCAGGAGTCGTTTTGTATAAACATTTTATATAATAGCTCTGTTCCCGTAGTTTAAATCATTTCTTTACATACAACATGTTAGTCCGTCCCTCGATACTTCCCCGCCCTGTCTGGTTCTCAGCTCCAAGCCCATTGGTTCCTACTGAAGAACTTCAAACACCTCACAAATAAATAGCTTCATGTTTAAAAAGGCTCAGTAATTTCAGCTTGCGGGAGTGGTGCATTCAGATTCTAACCTTTTATTTAAACAACATCTGATGACTATATTTTCAACATAGGACGGGTTCTGCAGGGCAGATTTCTTGGCAAACAAGCTCAAAAAGAGAAATGCTGTACAAACATCCCAGTGTTATACGAGGGTTTATAAGCTGCTCCACCACGGTGATGGGGGCTTGTTTACTTCCACCTACGACCTGGATTCATCTGTAGCTGCTCCACCTCCTCTGCCCACAGTGAATCCACAGTTTGGAAACCCGACGCTCTCAGAAAGCCGCTGCTTCTTCCTGTTACAGTATTTCGTTGGTTGAAATCTCACAGTAGTTTCGTCCGTCTGCCGTCAGATTTATTCAGATGGTATCTGCAGTGGATTTCATGTGTCCATCGTGTCTCCCTCTCCTCTCTCTGTGCACATGGGGGATAGTAGCAGCTCTCCCCCCTCCCTCCACAGTGTAGAAAATCAATGGTGCTAATTATTGTCCATTACCTCAGGCTGAAAGACATCAGAAGCAGCTCGCAGCCATCTACAGATTAGATTGAGACCGAGGCTAATTAGCTTAGCAGCTTTGGAGCATGAGAGGCCTGGGCTCTGGGGATGTTGTCCAGCCTGCTGTGGTTTTTATAGCTGTGTGCGATCGCTGCTGATCCCTCTCAGCTGGGAGGATTGTTTTTCAGTACGTAGTCATGTCCCGCTCGGACTGGGGAAGGGTAAGTGGTTTCAGGAATGTTTCCCTCTGTGGTGAAGTGTGTTCATGAAGCTTGTGCAGCAGGCTTAGACATGAAACTCACATCAAGCAGACGTGATTTAATTTGATTGACACAAAGATCAAAAGAATCACAAAGATGAATCTGCTTCCCAGCAGTATATAACAATAATTCCTGTCCAGTCGGGTGGATGAGCCTCTACGCTGCTGTAGTTATTAGCAGTGGTGACGGTGTTTGCTGCTGACCTGAGTGCTTTGTAGCGCCTGCAGATACCCGCTGCTGCTGCACCCCGAATGAATGCTAACGTTCGGGCCAACAGGAAGCCGCCCAGCGTGCCGGGTGTTATTTGTAGTGCAGAGAAATCAGTCGGAAGTGAGAGGGCTGCAAACCCTGTAGCAATGTAAACTCTTCACAAGCTCCAGCGCCGCCTGTAGTCTGCAGCAGCACTCGGCCGGGAACAGCGGCGGACTCAGGAGCCTAGATGTCGTGCTAATGAATCAGATTCAGTTTAAACAAGACGAGGCCGCAGGAGAACACCCTGCTATCCACCGTATAGAGCCCTCAGAAACCACTGTGCACTACTTTCTGCTAACAATCCCACAATGCAATGCTCCTCATCGCGTGACTCTACAGCTGTCTGAAATCTCAGTTTACATGCGTGTTGTAAAGGGACGAGTGATTTCAGACGCAGCCATGAACAACAACGTGGATTCATTTAGCTTTTGTCAGCAGAGCAGAGATAATACTTGCAGTTCATCAAGCGTTCCCATGTGACCTGCTGGCTCTCAGTGGCCGTAGTGGTACTTCCTGTTCTACTCGTTGCCTACAACCTGCTGTCTGACCAACTGTCTTTCTACTTCAAGACTTCACGCAGTATAAAAACAGAGGCGTTTTAAAGGTGAGACAAATGACTGAAAAGAGGCTGGCGGCGATGACTGGGGGAACAGAAGCCAGCAGTGATGCAACATGAGTGAAAGACTCGGGGATGAAGGGCGTGCTCATGTGTGATCACCGTCAGTCCGACAGGCAAACACTTTCAACGTGTAAAATATTCAGCAGGATCTCTTGGACAGACCAACATCAGGGTTTCTATGTGAGCTGCCACCACAGTGATGGAGGCGTGTTTACCTCCACCTCCAACCGATACGGTCTTCATTCTTTTCCGGATCCATCTTCCTGGGTCCACATTAAATTACACAAACACTAACATCTGCTGGCTGCTTTAGTCTTTTAAACTACATATTTAATAGTCAAGTCTATTAAAATATCCAGTGACACAAACAACGCTGCCAGTTAGTTGAATTTCCAAACAACGCGTCGTAATTCAAACAGCACGTACAGAGATTCTCAGAACAAACACGTCGTGGCGGGAGCATTATTCCTGTTGTGTGGTCTCTCAGTCGTTTCTGTTTGCGTGATGTTTTGAATATATATTTGCTTCTGATTTGTTAACTGTGCAGATCGTGGGTTCCTCTGGCTGGAGCCTGATTTGTTTTTGGCTTTGGAAGAAGAAGATGAGCCGCGGTGACCTGTCTATGATTAAGTGTCAGGTTTACGGCCTACCACTGCATTTGTGACAAACATGAGACGACTGGGTTTCATTTCTCCTTCGAAACATTCGTTTAAAAAGAGCACCGAGGAACGAGTCCTGCAGCCCCGTTGCAGCGAGTTTTTTGCTATCTTTTTTCGCAGCACAGGACCGCATGATCGCGTTTCCCTGCCCCATTTTAACAACAACAGCGTCTATATGGTCGGACCTCGGATTATGACGCCAAGTAATTCCATTTTCCTCGCTTGCATTGGGGTCCCACCTATCGATAAACAGGCAAGCCTCCCGCTGCTGCCAGAATCAATGCACTTTGTTTGTTTTCCGTTGCCCAATCAGACACAACTCTTACTTCATTGTCTATAGCAAGAAGAACCACTCAGATCTTTTACTAAAGTAAAAGTACCAATACAACAAAAATACTCCATTACAAGTAAAAGTATTGCATTCAAATTCAAAGTAATATAAGTCAAATGTAAAGTATTAAAAGTAAAAGCACTTGTTCTTTGAGCCTCGAACAATTATTTAAACGAAAACATCTGAGAAGTTTAGAGGAGAAATGTCTCTTTGGTCGCTAACAGCTGATCTGAAACATGACAGGGAGACAGAAGTACACCGGGATTTTATACCGGAGTCACAAGCGGGAAAGGTTGAGAACCAGGCTCTGCCAGGAAAACTCCTCTTCCCACTAAAAATCACTACAGATCCGCCTGCTGTCACTTTAATGGAGCAAACCCAGAAAAGCTCTTACAGCTGGACTTGTTGTAAATACGCTCCACCATGCAGAGCGCCACCGAAGAGTTATTACTGTACAAACAGCGCTCGGGATCAGAAGTCCTCCGGTCCACACTGATGACGCATTTTCATGTTTCTGTTTCAGGGTTTTTGGTTGTTTTTTCTTATTTGAAATCTGTGGATGGTCATGTTGGTCAGTCTGCTCACCACTGTGGTCCAGACTGAAATATCTATAATGTAGTAAACACATTAATGGATGAATCCTACTGACTTTCCATCAGGTCGACATGTTAACGTGTCCGACACTTTGGTTTCTGTCCGTCTTACCTGCAGAGCTGCTGACGCTCCCATCAGCCTCAGCGGTTTTCTTCACGATACCGATTCATGACCTCTGACCTCACAGGTAGATGATGCTTGCTGTCATGAAGTCTTGACACGAGAGAGGTTACCTTACGCCGAATGCCACTCTGCTTTATCAGGCGTGGTTCTTCTTCAGCCAGAGGAATATTTGCACTCACTGCTGTGGTTTGTTTTTAGAAGATGCCGTGTAGCATTTTACATTTTTCAAAATTTAAGACCTGCAAATTGTTCGAGGTTCAACATATTCATCAGCATGTCAGTTATAATTAAAATCGAGTGTTCACATGCTCTGAAAAAAATAGCACAATTAGCATGCTGATGTTAGCATTTAGCTCAAAGCACCGCCGTGTCTAAGCACAGCGTCCCAGAGCTGCTCGCATGGCTGCAGACTCCAAATGAATTGTAAATTAAAAGTGTGTTTGTTACCTTTTAGATGAACTGTGACGGCTATAAATACGTCGTTGGCAGCTGATGTAGCTGTAAACCGTTCAGGCCTCATTATAACACCCGTCAGGTCGTTGAATTATTTCTCACGTGTATCCAGGTGAGCTTGAACCCAAACTGCACAGTATTCAGTGTCTTGTTGTGTTGAACCTGAAGACGCTGCAGAACATTCAGTTTGAAGCTCGTCTGGTTCAAGCGCAGTTTACAGCACTCCTGTACACCGTGAAGAACGTGTCTGTCGCCGCAGCGCACAGCCATGTGCCTGTTTTTGTCTGATGTCTTCAGGTCATTTGCATTATTTATGTAGGCTCCTAGATTTGATTTGCAAATATTAGAAATGCTCCTGCTATTCAGGCATTTAGGCTTCAGTATCAGAGTAACTTCAGATGCTTCGCAGAGCAGATAACATGCACGAGTCTCCCGTCAGGTACGGAAGAACGAGCCGTGGGACAAACACATTTAACACCTTTAATAACATTACAGTGTAACTACATGTCCTCCACCTCACTTTGTCCTCCGTTGTTTTATTTGAATGGCAGCCGCAGTGCAACAGACTGAGGTCACAGCCGTGTCCTGATGTAGGCAGGCTTTATTTCTTTATGTCTTTATTTTCTGAGGCCAATCACTCAAAAGATTTCAAACATTCATGGGCATCAACTGCAAAATGATCTCGACGATTCATTCGTTTTGGAGGATTTTTAGGGCAGGTGGATAATCAACAGAATCGACCCTTTGTTGACCAAGACACCTCCGATTGTTGTACGCACAGATACAAATAATAAAGTGTTTAACCCTCGTGTTGCGTCGCCCTCTGTTTCCTCCCAGCGGTTTGTTGTAAAAGCTTGTGGCTCTGCAGGTTGAACAGGAGATGAACGCAGAAAAACGCCACACGGCAACGATTTCTTTAACCTTAACCTCCGTCACTAATCTTTGGAGCGGTGCAGCTACGTGACAACGTAACGTACCATATTACAAAAAGACAATGTAAATAACAGAGTTATGATCTATGTTCTCCTGCAACGAAGAACTTCATCACATAAGTGATCCACTGTTTTGTTTAGCACTAATTAGCACATGTTAGCATGCTAGCAGCTTGGCTAAGATAGCTCAGTGCTCAGTGGCGGGAGGCTCGCCATTCTTTCGGTTCGATTCAGTCTCGTATTATTTGAGTGATTCTAAAAGTTATTTAAGGTGTTCACTGTGTTCTCAATAACAATTAGTTTCATTTATTCATTTACAAATTCATTCGTTCTGTTTCCATATTGAATTAGTTGTAAAACTGGAGTCTAACTAACTAGTGGCTCATGCGTTCACGTTAACATGAATTCATTCATTAACCGTTGCACACATTGACTTGTTTGTTGTGTATTTGCAGTATTTCTCTGTTTGTGTGTTAACACGATGCTGCAGAGCGAGTGACCATCCAGTTCCTGTTGTTGAGCTGAGCTGCAGCAAACACACACATGCACACACACACAGATCAGGACGGTTCTTTGTCTTATTGTTGTGACTGAAGAGAAGATCGTGTTTCGTTGTGAGCTGATATCTCAGGGACACGCAGTGATTGGACTGTTCATTCACAAGGTGAGTGTTAGAGGTGTGTGACTCCGGGTGTGTGACTCCGGGTGTGTGACTCCGGGTGTGTGACTAAAGGTGTGTGACTCCGGGTGTGTGACTCCGGGTGTGTGACTCCGGGTGTGTGACTCCAGGCGGCAGGGAGAATCTGGGAGGGAAAGACTGATCTGAGATCTGTCTGTTTGTGGACGAGGTGTCCTCTCTGGTTAGGAGACGTGAAGCCACGAGAGTCGACCGATCCGGGAACAGCTCCTGCTGTGGTCGGTCTGCCTCGACGAAGCCTTCGGGATCGGCTCTGGGCTCTGAGGGGATTTTGCCGTAGTGGTCGGACTCAGGGGTGCAGCTTCCCGGTTCATCGGGTTTACAGTCCAGGCCGGGCCGGCCCTGTGATTGACAGCGACCTGTCTGTGGTGCACCCCGCCTCTCCCAATGTGTGCTGGGACCAGCTCCAGCCCTCGCGACATTCGCTCGGTATCTGTGTCGGTAGCTAGTTTGTCCACCAGAGAGCGCTGGAGGGTTGATCTTTACACTGTAAAATGTCACGCTCAAAATCTAAAACAAAACTAAAGCTAATCTACCAGGATTGTTTATGTGTCATATCAGCTGATATGTCGTTATCGTGTTTTAAATATCAGTATGGACTTCCAGTGCCGGCGGCGCAGTGAGCGATCGCCTGCGTCCTCAGGACGATCGCAGCAGCTGATATTCCTGCACATAAAGACAAAACGCTTCAACCATTCAAATGTTGTGATTTGATGGAGAGACTATTCACACACAGTGTGAGTGTTTGCATAACAGTGTGTGTGTGTGTGTGTTATTGTTGGTGCTGAAGCAGATTCACTGTCTTCCCGGTGGTCTTCTGTTACCGTGGAAACGACAGATTGAAGGTGGGAGACGTCGACGGTCAGAACGAAGAGGAAGTTCTGAGGAAAATAAGATGAAGAAGAGATGGGAGGAGGGGAAGAGGAAAGGAAGGAACAGACAGACGTGTGGAGGAAACTAAAGGTGGAGGCTTTCAGGGCTGGAGCAGAGAGTAGAGGTGTGATGGATAGATCTGAGGGAAAGGAAGATGACACACGAGGTGATGGAGGGAGGGAGAGGTGCATTTGGTCCAGGATTATAAAGGATATAGATTTAAAAACCAAGTAAAGGGGATGGGGTGAGAGGATAGAGGGGGAGAGGAGGGGGAGCAGATGAGACAGTTAAAGTCACTTTACACTGTGAAGATTAAAGACACCAAACATCTGACTGTCACAGTTTACAGCAGCGAGCGGCTCCATCATGAATCAGAGAGCTGGGCTGCAGCTAACGATTATTTTCTCGATTCATTGATCAGTTTGCTAAATACTGTTAACACATCAGAAAAGAGTGAAAAATACCCGAAACAGTTACGGAGTCCGCAGTGAAATCATACAGTCTTTTGTCTGACCAACAGTCCAAAAATCCAATAAGTAGATTTTAATGTTTAACACAAGGAAAAGCAGTAAAATCTCACATTTGAGAAGCTTGCTTGGGTTATTCCGACTTGCTGCATGTTGCGCCTTGCACCGGAGGTTTGGGCCCCGTTAAAACCTGCTTGCAGGTCTAATTATAACTGGATTCAATACATTAAAACCCTGTGCTAGTCAGTTTTGAACCTCAGTCACAGCTACATATCTGAACAAATCTTGTTGCCTCACTCAGTGAGCAACACGTCAGGAAACAGCAAGCATGAATAAATCTCATGTCTCGCAGCTTCCAACTGCCTGTGCATAAGAAATCCTAAAAGCCTGAGCTACAGGCCGAGATTCACAGCTCCTGTATGTAACATACGTCATCAGTGGCGTCTGTGGATAGAAGGAAACGTTGATGAGCGTTTGGCACGACACCAGTAACTTGGAGCTGCAGAGCACTGCACAGACGGAGCCAGAAACCCAGCTAACATGCTAAATAAATGAGCACTGGGGTCTGATCGCAT
Organism: Siniperca scherzeri; assembly: GCA_027580175.1. Taxonomy (NCBI): domain Eukaryota; kingdom Metazoa; phylum Chordata; class Actinopteri; order Centrarchiformes; family Sinipercidae; genus Siniperca; species Siniperca scherzeri. The sequence goes on along the minus strand of CM050843.1, from coordinate 35,520,383 downwards.
CGACTCTCATTACTTAATGTAATTCATTTATTTACTGATCTGACATTTATTTGATTTACTGCGCAGTCCGCAGGTTGGGAATCCCAGAGCTTTCACAGGAAATAAGAGAGTGATTTATTTAATCCTGTTGTTGTTACTCGTGTGCTCGCCAACGCGGCAGCGGCAGCGGCTGACACACAGCTCATGGAGGCATTATTATTAAAATTTCAGTTTTTTTTTTTTTTTTTACATTTATTGCTCAAATACATAATTTATCCAGAGAGTTTGTGGTGATTATGGGCTTCGGCAGTAGTCATTATGAATAAATGGGCACTTTGTGTTTTCAACACTTTCAACAATCAATCAGGGAAAATCCTTTTGAATAAGATCCGCACTTCATATCTCTTCTATAACTGGTTTCACGTCTTTTAGAACGATAAATGATTTAACTACTGGCAACAGTCTAATCATTCTTTAGTCCGTAGTGAGAGAAAGGAGAGTTATAGAGAGATGAGATTTCTTCTACTCTGCTTTTATTTACTCTGGTTTGCATGAATAATTGATGCGATATGTTTTAGTAGAGCGGATGAGAGAGCAGAAGGAACGGGAGCATCAGATGGGGATTCCTTCTTAATGAGGTTCAGTCATATAAACCCATGTCCTGTAGTGGATTTATGTTTCGTGCTTCACAGGCTCGGGACTCGTTCCTCTCAGGTCAGAGTTTGTACTAAATCAAAACTGGATAAAGGTTTTGGCCAAATAATTGTAGCCACCTGCTGTATATGTTTACTTTGCCTCAGAACTCCTCAACATCTAATTTGAAAGACAGATTATCATCCATCCATAGAGCGAGGTATTTGGATTTGTTGCATATATGTTGGGACCTGCTGACATGAAGTTGTGAGATCAGGATGAGCTCGTTGTCAAACCTGAAAATCAGCTTTTAGATTGCATGTTGCCAGTGACTGAGAAGAAGCTACTGTATAGACGAATCCAGGGTTTAGGCAGAAGTAGATAAGCAGCCATTACTGCGCCTATAACACTGTAATGTATGTTAACAAGAAATATGGAGACTATGTAGAACCTGTTACATGTAGAAATTATAGTCATCAAATGGCATTAAAATAAAGGTTTTAATCTACAGACTAAATTTAGTCCAGTTTAACAGACGCTTAGACGTTGTTTCTGTTCTGTGCTGCTATCAGCTGCTTTAACAACAAACTGACACTTTGGGAAAGAAATAATCCAGACTGTGGAGGTCGAACAGAAGCACCACGTTCATGTCATTTTACATGTGTGTCACAATTAATGACGAGTGTTTTGAGACTGAATAAACTTCCACATTCACACAGACGACCTTCACCTGATCAACACATCAACGTCTTTGCTACCATTATCAGAGTAAATGTGTTCAGCCTAAATCAACCACCAGATTTAGATATAAAGTTGTATCATCTGCATAAAAATGATATGTAGAATGTTTTACAGAGGAACAGATATTTTTAATGTATGATGAGAACAGCAGTGGCCCTAAAACACCTTTATGGATCCTTAAGAAATCAGACAATAACAAATACAGCTTAAAATCTACCAGTGAGGTCGTTCCTAAACCTGGAAACTGCAGTCATCAAGACCAACTGAGTTATCAGTGAAAAGATATGGTATATAAAAATAGCTGCTGAATTGATTTCATTAACATGGGTTTCATGTTGCATATAGACAGACAGTCAGCAGCTTAGGTATTTCAGTATCACTACAGGGCGAGAAACATCCGTCAAAGCATTGTTTAGAGTCGAGCTTACTTTGTGAAGACAGCTGGGCTGTTAGGATAGTAGGCAGAAGAAAGGTTCAGAAAAGAGACAGCAAATGCGTGTGTCATAGTTTTACTGTCAGTGCTTCAACTGTTGCTGGACTGATGTGTCCTCCTGCACATGTTTACAGATTATTCAGCTTTACTCGTGTCTTTCAAGCGTTAAAAATATATTTGACCAGTATCTAGACTCTCCCTGATTTGATGATGATGTTAAACATGTAGATAGTAGAGCATGACGCGTGTCGGTCGATGCGTAACAAGAAACAAATATGCCAAAGATTTTTGAGACGTCATTAAATAGTTTGTCCCTCAGTACAGAGCTTTTAAATAACTCTTAAATAACCATATTTAAGGGATCTTATCAAAATTTTTGATGTATTTATGTGGAAAACATGAATATCAGCCGATCTATCGTTAAAATAATTTTTTAAAGGTGATTTAAGATTTGGACCTGTCTGTCTTTATATCTTCGTGTAGTTCCCTCCTGTCTCGCTCTCTTACACTGTACCAAGCAGTTTGTCTGACGGTGACTTTAAGACAGGACCAACAATAACTGTTTACTGCTGTTCAACATAAACACTCCCTTGTATTTTCTTCCACCATCTTTGTTATTGTTCCGTTTCTCTTCTTCAGACTTTTCCTCGTTACCTTTCTGACCTCGGTCTTCTTCACACTTGAGTAAACTAGCAGTCAAAGAAATGTATTTATCTTATCTTGTAAGCAGTGTGTCCAGTGTTCAGGCTGTTTTATCTGGGATTTGTGAAGAAAAACCAAACACAACTCAAGAGCCACAGTTCAAACATTAACCACGCAGACATATTAACCTTTTAAATATTTCTTTATACCGTGTCTCAGCTACTTTTCAGTCTCTCGGTAGATATGGAAGTTGACTCTAAACGCAGCAGTAACTTCCTTTTCTGGTTGTAGTCAGTCAGTCGGTGCTGCAGATCAGCTGGCTTAGCTCATGCAGAAGGCCACTTGTATCGCGGCACACTTTGAGTTTCAGGCTGTTTCAGTTGGTGTCTGCATCTATATGTGTACAGAGTAAAGACTTGATTGTACTTCAGTACGGACGTGGACGGCTGTGGACTTTCACACGTTTCAGGAACTGGTACCAGTTTAAGACCGGTCCTCGGTACACATCCCCAGGAAACAGAGTCTTTAATATGATGGAAAAGTTTGAGAAAGAGAAGGATTAGAATAACGGGGAGTTACATTTTAGTTTTTCCGCTGTTAACTTTGCAACACTAATCCAGCGACCAGAAACAAAAAGAATCTCTTTTCATATCTGATCTGCGTTTGATGACAGAGATGTGTACCGCAACATCGTTTTACAAGTTTGACTTGTTTTGATGTGGAAGCTGAGCATGAGGGAAGGCCTCTTGAATATTTAATGGCTGCTCTGCCCTCCATTGCACATAAGTGCATGGCAGTGAGAACGTCCCTTTACTTCCCCCTGGCATTAACCCTTCCAGCTCTGGCTCTGATGAGAAGTCCATCCTCCTGTAGGTGTAGCTTACTGGAGGACGATGGACTGACATTCATAGTGTTGCACTCAGTTATACACATGAAAAGGGAAATAATTGTGTAAACAATAAAAAAAAAAAAAGCAGCTGAGAAGTTCAAACCCACTTTACTTTCTCACCTCCACACAGCTGACTAATCACTGCGTGAAGTGGGTGTGAATGTCACATTGTTGGTTTTGTAAAGTTACAATCTGACATTTGACTCTTTCTGTTCTATTTCTGTCGACACTATGAGAGTCTTAAAATGTGCTCTGTTATGTCCATATTTAAACTATATCCCCCAACCACCACCACCACCACCACCACCCCCAACACCCCGCCACAACGGCCGGCTTTTCACTCGACGTTCACAACAGGTGGAAACACTTTTGCCTCCTGACGTGTTTGGATGACACGTGGTACGAACTAATTGTTTTCGAGTATAATCCGCCCCGGAGTGTAAATGAGTTCTGAAAATGCTTTTGATAACAACAATCCAACTGAGCCACAATGCAGTCTGCTTCTCAGTTTGTCAAGCCGCAGTGGATTTTGAGATCTAATATCCACAAACCACGTGCACCGTTTCATAATGACCATTATGCATTACCTTCCAAAATGGCTGGTAGAACAGAGAGAATTACATCCATGATCAAATCATACATGCAAGTCAGTGATGGTTGATAGCTGCAGCTTATTTCCCACATGAAACATCACAGATACAGAAGTTTTGCCTGTTTATGATCCAAACAGATTGGACTGGTCTATCGGACTGTAGAAGGAGCATTAGTGCAGTCTTAAATCAAGCAGTTTTCCCTTTAAAGACTCTCACAGTAATCATCACAACAGAGTTTGAGGCCTGGTCCCACTTTAAAAGGGTTTGAGTTTTTTGTCTGTATGCCCACATGTTATCAACAAACAATAAATATGTGTATATGAATGGATAGAGGAAAGTGCCAATGTTCAGGAATATAAAAACATGTTGATGAGACATTCTGAGTCTCGGTAATGTCAAAAAATATATTGATTGTGCAACATGAAACAAGTAAATGGGTTTTGTCACTCCTGTTGTTATTCTTACTTCTATTTGGGGGATAATGCTCTAACTTCTAGAAACTACAGTCCCCATGATGCTTAGGTAGTACAATGTTGCCATGGGGCCATGAGTTAGCTGTGGGCTACAGCTTGTTTTGTTTTAGCCTATATTTGTTTACATTTAGTCAAATTGTCCCCATTAAAAGTAGCTGAATTAGCTGTTAGCAGCTCCTGTCTGCAGTGAACCAATGGATGTACAGACAACTAGGGCTGCCCCCGGCTAAAGATATTCCTAGTCGACTAGTGTTTGCACGTTTATGATATTAATTTAATTATTTATATATTTTCGAGGCATCAGAAAATGGTTTGAGTTCCAGGGATGAGAAAGAATGTTATAAGTAACATTGTTAAAGGTGCAGCGTGGAGGATTTAGTGGCAGCTAGCGTTGAAACCATTTGAATCCCGCTCGCCTCACCCTCCCCTTCCAAGTGTGTAGGAGAAACTACGGTGGCCGTGAAACTCGCGAAAAACATGAAAGGCCCAATCTAGAGCCGGTGTTTGGTTTGTCTGTTCTGGGCTACTGTAGAAACATGGCGGTGCAACATGGCGGTTTCCGTGGAAGGAGACCCGCTCCCTCTGTAGCTATAAAGGGCTGATTCTAAGGTAACAAAAAAACACGACTCTTATTTTCATTTTATACTAATGAAAACACACTTATAAATATTATATTTCATTTCTGCCAATAGATCCTCCTGTGCTACATTACAGAGAAATACAAAACCGTAATAATGAGCCTTTAAAATATTAATTTTACAAAGGGCAGTTCATGATCCACCTGTTAACGATATAGCTAACTGCAAAGGCGGTAATGATTCTGAAAGTGTCGGAACAACCAGCAAGGAGTCTGAACATTTGGTTAATTTATTTCAACACAGTATAACATCACACAAGTCTCGGTCAAAACACGGGAATAAATAATTTCCAACTTCACAAATACTCGCAGATTTATCAATCTGATGGATGATGTTTAACGTTACTTACAAATTAACTCGCTACAAACTCGCTTCACGCCTCTCCTGTCCCTGCGGAGTCGGAGTCGCTGTTAATCACCTCAGTACTGTATTCCCTGTCGTCAAACTGGCCTCCGTCCAGAGATTCTCTCTGCCGTTTCTGATTTCGACTTCCTGCCCGGTGGAATCCAGGCTTAAGACTCTTCTCATCTAACGGTTTAGTCCACTGTTAGGGGGCAGACCTGCAGACAACTATCACTGGATTACTTTGATACCGAAGAAAGCTTGAAAACATGATGATTCCCAGGCAAGTTCTGCAGTTATAAGGAGCGTCTTTTTTTGTCTGATTTCTAAGCGGATTTATGGACGTTTATTTGTGATCGACTCAGTAAGTGTAAGTCACTGAATCTAAAAACGAGTGTTGAGTTATGACAGGAGTGCATTTTTTTTAAACTCAAATTGTTGTAATAGGGCACTAAGTGTCTTAATGTATCTTAATGGGCTCCATGAGCACCTGTCCCTTTCACCTCACACTGTATCTTTGCCGTTGGAAACCTCTGAGTTTGGGAATCATCACTAAAGTGGTTCATAATAGTTTTGAAAACTTCCTGCAGGATGTGACTCGTGCGTCTACCTCCCTCCACATCTCTCTTTTTAAAATCTCTCTCTCCTCGGCATCATGACTGTGCTGGGCTGTTACTAAGGGTGTAAGCGGTACATGTATTTGTCCCAAACTGTTTGGTACAGGGCCTTCGGTTCGGTATGCGACTCCTTCGGATCGATGCGCCCCGTGACCCAAACTATTATTGTCAAAATAGTCTATTTATGTCGACTACAAGCACTCGCGGAACAGAAACTCTAGAGCACAAGTTTTACCCGGGAAGGTTTTGGCAGCGCACCAGTTGCTGTCTATCAGCTGTAGCATGCTAGTCGGCTTAGCCCAAGTTTGTATCGCTGCAGACCGGAGACTTTGAGAGGGTGTGGTAACTGACATTTTTAAATTTGGCCAATCAGTGGCTTACAGAACATAGTAGCTTTCACCACGGCTCATTTTAGAAAGGCCACCGTGAGAGAACGTGTTCTTTGTTTAGATCATCAAACGGACAATGGATCGTAGATGTTTGTTTCTGGCTTCCCGCATTAGCTAGCCTTCACTTTACCAGGATCGTGCCCGGTGGGCGGAGAAGGGTCCAACCGCAGTCCTCCCTCCTGAGGCCACTAGCTCTGTGAGCCAATGGGGTTTGAGCATGCGTAGTTGGGTTCTGTTGTATGGAGTTAGCTACGTAAACTTCACTTGTTTCACCTTAGCAGTCCACCAAAGTCTGTTTCTGAACAAATTTGAGACGAGAAATAAGCAATCCAGTTGCTGCATCTTCACTCATATTAGATCTGCAAGGCCTAATTTTAAAGTTTGCCTGTTAGCTTACTACTGTAATTTCCCGTAGAGGTTAGCGAGTTAGCTA
>CM050843.1:35503581-35508581 GCA_027580175.1 Siniperca scherzeri | reverse complement strand
ACACAGACTGAGCTCGTCGTGATGTTCCGACGTGCCGAGGGCGGCTCTGCTAACCGCGCCTCCCGCTGCTGAACTGATCTTCACGGTGGCCTGGTGACAAACTCCATCAAATGACCCGGTGACTCTAATGTTGCATAACCAGATACTAGATAGGATGAGTCTGTCATTTGCAGATGTAAGTTTGGTGATAATATAGTTATCATTCATACGCTGGGACCGCCACGTGCAGCTCTGGACGTAAACAGCGTTGAGATGAGGCTTTCAGTGAGGCAGGAAATTGACTTTCTCTGGTGTCACACAGCACGAACAAGTATGAGACTGGTGTTGAGAAATATGAATATATTAATGGAGACGGTAACGGTTACCACGTTGTCCAGTGGCGGCCATGCCGCTGTGGGTGCGTGATGATGCAAAGGATGGTGACAGCAGTGAAGGTGCTGATGGTGATAATGGCGGTAATATCATCAAACGGGGAGGTGTTGATGTTGTGATTTATCCAGTTTTCATCATATTTGTATAATTATAGATTTATTCAATTGTTAAATATATTAGATTGTTGCTAATTTCAATCGTTACTGGGGATATTGGAGAAGTAAAATTAACTTATTTTTTAAAATAAAAATCCGATCCTTTTTTGGCAGAACAACACATCACTGAGCAAACTGTAAGGGCTTTTTAAAGAATGAATAACGGAGCAGATGGAAGTTAATCCTTGTCTCTGATTGGCTGCTCCTGCTCTGATCACACACGTGATTAATCACGTGATCGTACATGTGTCTTATACCTCACATTAGATTCTTGGATGCTCGATAAATACGAGTTCAATTCAGTTCAATTTGAAATAGAGTTCAAATTGAACTGAAGACAGACTGAAAATGCGGATGGCTCGATTCATTTTAACAGCCTGAAAAGTAAAAGCACAACTAATCGACTAAGATGTCGAGCGTTCTTGTTGCTGGATTTCGTGTTCAGAGCAGGAACCTGCTGTTCTCCTGTGACGACCATCTGAAATCCTCCCTGGATCATCCAGCCGGCATGTTGTCTACTTCTGATGTACAGCAGCCAAACACATTTTGTCTCCTTCAAAACAACAACAGAATATTTGTGCTACTGAGAGAAAACTTCTTCATTGTTCATCTGTTGTTTGAACCTTTTTGTTAGCTGGCAAGAAAATGAATCATATTTGAATTTCCATAAGAATTAGTTGTGATAATTCAGAGTCGAGTTGTTGTTGTTGTGGATCGGCTGATTATTCTGAGTTTATTCACCTGGTCACGGCTGAATGTGCAAAGACTGTGGCTGTGCGGATACATGCACACACTTCACTTTACATTGTTATGCACCAACATAAGTGTCTCAGTAACAATAACAAGGCGGACATTGAGCTGGAAGGTCCAGATACAGACGTTTATTAACACACAGATAAAGAGAGGACAAGAGACAGGAAGGGGAGAGAGAGGCAGTGCGAGGACGGGAAGATGCAGTGAATACAGTGAAGACAATAAAAACAAAAAAACACGTCTGCCCTGATTGTCCCGTCAATCCCGCTGTATGTTCACCACACAAAGGCAAATCTTTCCTTTGTCACCTATTCATTGTGTCAGACAGAGTGAATTAAAAAAAGTTCCACTGTCTCCGAATGAACTCACCAAACAATGCTACTTCTTCTCCAGCATAAATAATTTCAACTGATGTTTCAGAGGTTTTTTATTTATTTATTTATTTATTTCCCTTTTGTTTTCCTGAACTTCTGTTCTGACTGATGATGACAGTAATCATGTTCCAGGGGAGAGGAGGAGGAGGAGGAGGAGGAGGAAGAGGAGGGAGACGGGAGTTCAGAATCAAACCTTATCCTTTAAAACAGTTTCTATTTTTAGCTAAAAGCTGTTCTTCTTCACTAGCTTGTCTACTCTAAAACATTTCACATTGTGACAGAGCTACACTATGCAGATTGGTTTGGCCCTAATCAGCTGATGCACCGGCTCTGGAAAGAAAAGGAAACGCTAAAAAGCTCTACAAAAAGATATATGTTTTTCTCTCTCTGTCTCTGTACGAAACAAGAAGGCATCTGTAGCAAATGTTCATTAAAGGTACAAGCCGTGCTTAAAGGGACAGCCCTGTGCACTTTCAGCAGCAGTCCGTGCTCTTCGTGGCCACAATCTTTGTTGTTGTTTTTTAACTTTAACACAATTTCCTGGCTCAGACTTTGAGGCAGTATCCGCAGCTTCTCCCCAAGTTCTTGCTGTTTTTGGTCTGTTTTCATTCTGACAGGTTTGTACTTGCACTGCCCTCCCTACGTCTCTGTTTTCTCTTTCCGGTGTCTTCTCTGTAAGCACCGTCCCTACCCTGTCAGTCTGTTTGAGCCCATCCCGTCACAGTGCGTTGGGTCATGGCTGTAGGGCTTAGTGGGCAGACCTGGGCAAACAATAATATATGTAAATTTGGTATTCAATCTCTTAAAATTGCACTTGATCTGTTGTATCAGGCAGCTGAAATGCCTCAAAGCCTCGCAAAGAAAAGAGAAATTGTAAAAGCTCTTGGTCAGTATTGGATTACTGGTTTGCTCAGGTCTTGTGCTGGGTGCAGTGGGAGGTGGTGAGGAGGTAACCGAGAAGCAGAGGAGGAAGGAAGTGAGTGAGAGGTGACGATAGTGCTAGTCTGTGTCTCCCTCTGAGTCCCGTTGCTATGGCAACATGATGGGAGTGTCGGAGAACACGGACATGATGGAGTCTGTCTCCCCTGCCCTCTGCTGCGACTGGTTGTGGAGCTTTGAGTGCTGCTCTGCCCCTAGCAGTAAACCTGGCCCCAAATGTCCATGCACCGCCCCGGCTCCCGGCCCCGCCCTGAGCCTGCCGTTCTGCTGCTCTTTGATTGGCTCCAGAAAGACCACATGCTTGTTGGTACTGACCTTGCGGCCCGGGCCCTCAGTGGTCGCCGGCGGGGTGGGGGTGAGGATGGAGGATTGGGCGCTCCCTGCCCCGCCCTCGTTCCCCTGGCTCGGGTTGGCCGTGGCCGGGGTCGAGGCCTTAGGACAGGGAGGGCAGCGGCAGGGCGTCAGGTAGAGGTACATGAGGACCAGCACCAGGCTCACCACACAGCCCAGCAGGGTGGTGAATCCGGTGTTGAAGGACTCGTGAGGCTCGCTGTCATGGTGCGGCACCACGGTCACGTTGACCTCACGCGTTTCATTGCGCTGCTGGTCCAGAGCCATACACCAGTAGATACCAGTATCCTCTACCCGTGCCGCCACGATCTCCAAGCTGCCATTGCTGTACATCTTTAATGATCCATTGTTTCCTGGCGGTGCCACGTACTCTTGATTCGGTGACACCCAGAGAAAGGTCACATGCTGTCCGGTAAGACTGGTCACGCAGTGCAGCAGCACTGCCTTTCCTTCCTTCACTGAAACACAGCGCTCCTGCTCTTTCAGCAGCCCACTCATCACAGTCATGTTGCATTTCTCAAAGTAGCGGTCATGCTGGAAGAAGCGCACTGTGCCTCTCTGTATCCCGTAGACCAGACAGGTGTGCTCCTGCCTGAAGTCTGTCACTGAGGCGAAGCCTCGCTGTTCCCAGTGCCGGAACAGAGCGTACATCGAGCACTCGCACACCAGGGAGTTGTTGTGAAGGTAGAGTCCACTCTGGACTGAAAAGGGCAAGTTCGATATATCATCCAGGGGCAGTCTGGGCAGACGGTTTGAGGACAGGTCCAGCATGGACAGGTGAGGGTGGCTGTGCTCTTGGATGGAAAAGAAGGGGAAGTCAGTGAGACGGTTATGACTGAGGTAGGCCTTGCGGAGGCTGCTCAGTCCGGCCAGAGCTCTGCTCTCCACGTGGACAATACGGTTGTTATACAGCAGCAGTTCCTCCAATCCAGGCAAATCTAGGAAATAATGCTGCTCCAAAACACTAAGCTGATTGGACGACAGGTCCAGGTGTCGGAGGAGAGTCCCAGAGGTGTTACGAAATGCCCCCGGGTGAATAGTAGTCAGCAGGTTGTGCGCTAACCGTAATGTCTCCAATCGATAAAGTCCTTCAAAGTCGCCGCCCTCCAGCTGCACAATCCGGTTATGGCTGAGATCCAGAGTGACAGTAAAGACGGGCATTTCTCTGGGGACCTGCTCCAGACCCGCGGCAGTGCAGCTGAGGATGTCCGAGGCACAGAGGCATCTGCCCGCCTGGGAGGAGCCCTGAGACAGGCAGATGGCGGCCTGGACCGGGCTCAGCTGGGGGAGCTGGAGACAAACTAACAACACAACAACAGACCACCGTGACGGTGATGCTGCTCTAACTGCCGGTGCCACCACACCCTGCAGAAAACCACTGTTACCGCCAACATACGACATGATGCCACCAGCGGACTGTGGGCATCAGCAGCCAGGGATCTGTTTATAGACTTCTCTTTATGACCCAGTTTATATCTCTGTTACTTTCTCCACTTTAGAACAGCCGGTGTAAATGCTCTTTAAGTGTATTTTTCACATTCTTCATGCTCTGTGATTCATCTCATTTTGACGTAATTTAACACATAACACATAAATGGACTCCTGACAAACTAACAGACGAGACTGAACGTGCTTGTTTTTCATCTTTATCTCGTTACAGTCCCTTTTACATATGAAGTCTTTTCTCCTTTGCTAATGTTCCTGCCACAGACAAATATGCCAGTGTAAATGTTTTAAATCCCTCTCATCATTTTCAAGACACATCTAAGACAGAAAGCTTATTTGCTTTGTTGCGTTTAAGCTACGGGGCACAAACAAAATGTCACTGTAATGCATGCTCACTGGGTTTCATTTATGCTTCCAGCTCGTGCTCCAGCTCGCGCTCCTGCGTGATCCGTTTATTTTGTCAAACCCGGTTAATGTTGAATGAGGTGATTGCATCTGCATCCACCTGCCAACATGGCAGCCGTCTGGAGAGGGCAAGCAGGGGAAAAAAGAGAGGTGGCTACATTAAAACAAGGGCACAGTTTCTGAGGTGCAGGTGTGCCGGTGTAAA
>CM050843.1:35391081-35498581 GCA_027580175.1 Siniperca scherzeri | reverse complement strand
ATATATTTGTTGTATTGAAGTTTCCTTTTTTAAGTGTGTGTGTGTGAGAGTGTGTGTGTGTCTTGGTCACAGTGTGTGTTTCATGCTGATCTCCTGTCACAGGGGATTAAGATCAGAGACACTCTCTGTCTCTCTCTCTACACAAGAAGACGAGGACGTCGTTCTTCACGGCACCGACGGCGGTTATTAGCGCTGTAATGTATCGCAAGCTGCGTTTAAACTCAAAGTTGTCCTTAAAAACGGCGAGAGGAAGAGGGAAAACGTTCCTATCGCAGATACGTTTGCAATAAGCGCCGGTGCTTCTTTAGCAGAGGTGCTGGGCCTGCGTTAGTTTTATTTTCTGTATCACTTATTTGACTTATTAAGAGCGCCCGTGATGAAAATATAGACCCGGCTCTGCAGCGGGGAGGCGTCGCTCGTCAACGTGCCGCCGTTTCTGACAGCGCCTTTACTTACAAAGCGTTGGAGGATTATGTCTGAAGCCTAAGAAGCTTCGCGAGATGGATTTTTACGATCATCTTAGCCTTACGATGACTAACTACCAGTCAGATGGATTAATATTCGGAGTCTGTCGTCCATCGTGTGGAGAAACATGGCTGCCGAATGCGTCCGGAGGGAACGGCCGTCTGTTGTCTTGTCTTACACGTTTCACTGTAGTTTATCCAACTGTCCGTTTCTTTACTGTTCATTAAGTTGTTTTCACTTGCCCCTTGAATAATTTGCCTCGTCATTATAAATGATTTGGCCTTTTGTTGGTTTATAATTAAAGAGGGAACACAATGGCCTCGTGTTGACTTGAAACACAGGCCCTTTGACAAAGACGCAGGCGGTGACATTTTCCAGCCCGTACGCTGTGACTCACGCCGCTCGTCTTCGCGCCGATTTCTATCAACAACGTGTTCTTTTCATCGGTCTCTGGTCCCTTTTCCCTTCGTTTTTGTTAAAATCAGGCCGCTGATCATTCTTTTGTTGCATTGTGGAGCCCAGCGAGAGAGAAGAGGTGAAGGAGGGATACATGGGAAGAGTCTCTCACTGTGAAGTGTCATGGCTGCTGTAATGATAAGGTCAGAGTAGACTTTGCTGGAAAATGTCACCGTGTTTCCACGCCGCTCCGTCTGGATTCCTCCTGCGAAGGACACAGTTGACCTATCAGCGGCTGAGGAGCAAACAAATGTTTCCATGCAAAGACTTCACAATATAAAATTAATTTCATACACTCGTCCATGAGCTGTACCCGCTTTTCCTTTAGCGGGTCGCAGGGGGCTGGAGACGATCCCAGCTGACCCTGGGCGAGAGGCTGGGTTCACCTGGACAGGTCGACCGCAGGGCGCCTGTTGATCTGGCATAGCACACGTACAGTTTACATTAACGGTGGCAGGTTTATGGCTATATACATCATGCTAACAGACTGAGGCTAAAGCTAACAGGTCCCAGGTCATGATATCATGCTAACAGACTGAGGCTAAAGCTAACAGGTCCCAGGTCATGACATCATGCTAACAGACTGAGGCTAAAGCTAACAGGTCCCAGGTCATGATATCATGCTAACAGACTGAGGCTAAAGCTAACAGGTCCCAGGTCATGACATCATGCTAACAGACTGAGGCTAAAGCTAACAGGTCCCAGGTCATGACATCATGCTAACAGACTGAGGCTAAAGCTAACAGGTCCCAGGTCATGACATCATGCTAACAGACTGAGGCTAAAGCTAACAGGTCCCAGGTCATGACATCATGCTAACAGACTGAGGCTAAAGCTAACAGGTCCCAGGTCATGATATCATGCTAACAGACTGAGGCTAAAGCTAACAGGTCCCAGGTCATGACATCATGCTAACAGACTGAGGCTAAAGCTAACAGGTCCCAGGTCATGATATCATGCTAACAGACTGAGGCTAAAGCTAACAGGTCCCAGGTCATGATATCATGCTAACAGACTGAGGCTAAAGCTAACAGGTCCCAGGTCATGATATCATGCTAACAGACTGAGGCTAAAGCTAACAGGTCCCAGGTCATGATATCGTGCTAACAGACTGAGGCTAAAGCTAACAGGTCCCAGATCATGGTATCATGCTAACAAACTGAGGCTAAAGCTAACAGGTCCCAGGTCATGACATCATGCTAACAGACTGAGGCTAAAGCTAACAGGTCCCAGGTCATGACATCATGCTAACAGACTGAGGCTAAAGCTAACAGGTCCCAGGTCATGACATCATGCTAACAGACTGAGGCTAAAGCTAACAGGTTCCAGGTCATGATATCGTGCTAACAGACTGAGGCTAAAGCTAACAGGTCCCAGGTCATGACATCAAGCTAACAGACTGAGGCTAAAGCTAACAGGTCCCAGGTCATGATATCATGCTAACAGACTGAGGCTAAAGCTAACAGGTCCCAGGTCATGATATCATGCTAACAGACTGAGGCTAAAGCTAACAGGTCCCAGGTCATGACATCATGCTAACAGACTGAGGCTAAACTGATGTGTCTGGCCGGAGTGTAAACTTCCCCAAACCAAAGAAAGAGCAGGACAGAGCCGCTAACGTTAGCCTGAACTCTGATGTAGTAGCATCCGGGACTGACTCCCACACAGCGGAAGTTCGAGTCCCGAACGGGTGTTTCACTGTAACCCCACATGATAAAATACATGTCGTTTGCTAATGACATGCGTATGTTCTCCTTTCGCTGGTGCTGAAGCTGAGAGTGATGGTGGGCGGGAGGAGACATTTTGCCTAACAGCGTGTGTGTGTGTGTGTGTGTGTGTGTGTGTGTGTTATATAGCTCTTTTTGTCTCCTTAGCTACAACCTCCAAGCACATCACAGGGTGCTGAGCCTCCTCGTACAGCTCGCAGTACATCACATGCAGCAGCTCTCAAAATGCCTGAGCTCCATCACAAATTCAAAAACCTAGCCTAGTATCATTTTATTGTCGCCGTCGGTCGAGGTGGAGCTAGTTTTAACTCTTTAATTATAAACTGCAGGGGGAGTTTGATCTGTAACAGCGCGTCGTCATATGTTTTTATTTCGAATCTAAGTCTGTAAAGTAACTCAGATAAATGCAAGGGAGGAAAAAGTTTCCCCCTGAAATTTGGTGGAGTAAAAGCACCACTTGCTTGCTTCGTAGCAGGTCGGCACTAAGAAGAGTCTTAAAAATAGCGAGAGAGAGAGAGAGAACGAGGGAGAGCGCAGAGTTACAGTATCAGTCATGAGAACAGACAAAAGGGAGAGAGAGTGGGAGTCGTGGAAAGCCCCGCTATAAAAGATTGATGCAGAGAGGTTGGATTGAGTGGCGCTGCAGGGGAGAGCTGAACGGGATGGGGGGGGGTTGATTAGTACCAGTGATTGAACGCTGGATGGACAGAGAGAGGGAGTGATGGGTTTCACACGGGTCAGAACAAGAAGAGACAGGTAAAGACAGACAGGTGAAAGGCGAGAAGAGGAAGTGAAAGGTTCTGTATCGTGACGGTCGTTACCTGTGAGATTGAGTGTGACTGACCGTGGAAAAGGAAGCACGCTGAGTCGTGAAAGTAGAAAGAAAAAGGTCCTGTGGTGAAGCCGCGGAGTGATGGGAGGCGTTGTCCTCTGCAGAGTTGCTTTGGCCCTTTTACCTGCTGCTGGGCAACACTAATGCTGATCACTGCTGTCACAACGTTTACTGACTGGCAACAGAAAATCTCTCTGACACCAGCATGTTCCTGTCGGGTTTGTGTTTTCTGTCTGCGGTGGATATCAGCAGTGTCGGTGTGGCACCTGGATTCCTTTTTGACCCAGTTACACTGAGTCACTTCATGCGTCTCGTGCGGATCAGATATCTGATCTCTAAACAGTGTAAATGCATCAGAATCAGAAATACTTTATCGATCCCCGAAGGGAAACTCTTTGTTACAGCAGCTCACCTTTACGTCAGTGCACACAGGAGAAAGTACTAGCAAACAATATAATACACTATAAAACAGGTCAGAAAATAAATTAAGTACCAGGTGGGTATAAGTATAAGATAAAATAAGTGTGAAGTACCAATCAAGTACCAAGTACCATCCAAGACGGATTGAATCTGATTGTTCAAACCACCTCTGGAGGACGTTTGAGACGGGTTCCAGCCAGATGTTGAAAAGGTGTGAATGCATCCGTCTCTCCATGACACATCTGTAATCTTTCCTCCTCCCACATGTGTAACTACGTCAGTGAACGGTCCTCCGACTGTCTGATGTTGTTAATGCAGCCACAGTCTGCAGCTAAAGTTTCACTAAAATCCCGCTGAAATGAGCCGTTTGTTCTCCGTCTCGTTAAAGCAGCAAGGACAAACCGACATTTCTACACAAACAGTCAAATACGTCTGATCCCTGATCAGTTCGACCGCTGACTGATCTGTGTGGGTGAGGGAGAGCCGTGAACGCGATGAAACTCGTAGCAGTTAAACTCGTAGTTCAGTGTTTGTTGTGTTAGCTTATGGATAGCTGTTAGCTCGCTGCTAAACTGTTATTGTGGTAACTAAAGTGCCAAAGTTCTTCTTCTTCTGGTGTTTCTGTCAGTTACCGGACAGCTTCAGGTGCATCAGCACCTCCTTCTGGACTGGAGGAGGACCGACCTGATTTACACGCAGCCCAGAAAACAAAGCCTGTAGTCAGATTTGGGACCAACAGAGACCCAGAGATGTGAAAGAAATCTCATCTGGATTTGATCTGATACGAGACTCTTGAGATGACAAGTGGAAATGAAGCATTTTGATGTAAAACATATTGTTGTAGTCACATTTTAGTCACCTGCTCATTACCACAGCTATATACAGTATATATCCGCTAAATACTGTTCACTGTCTCAGGTTAGCTTCTGACAAGCAACTAAAACATCAGATAACATTCGTAACATCTACAGCACCTCATGGAGTTACGTTACCTTTTTATAAATGACAGCATGCTGTTTTTGCAGTTTAATTCATTCATTTTCCTGACGCCAAATCCTAAAAACATGCTGATGACTCTGTTAAATTTGTTGCAGAATTTTCTCCAACGTATGGGTATGACTATGTGTTTTCTGTCCACACGTGTGACGCAGGTTGTGCCTTGGTCTTCACCAACATGGGGGTGGCACAGAGAGGATTTGTGGATATTCTTCCCTCTCTGTTCCCCGTTTCTATTTAAAGGAACCGTACAAACGAACGCTCGATATGTTGCGTCCTTCTAAAGTGAAATGTGGCTCTAATGCTTGATGATGCAAGGTGTAACATGAGCGTCACCTCCTCCAACTGTTTGTCCTCTTTCTTCCTCTCCCCACCCTACACCTTCTCTCTCAGGATATCTCGGGCGGCCTCCGTCCTGCTCTCTGACCCCTGCTTCCAGCTCCACTCCATCCAGCACCTGTTGGGCGAGGGAGGAGAGTCCTCCAGCTCCTCGGCAGCCGTCACCTCCACCGCCCGTCCCGTAATCGGGCCCTTGGGGTCGACTGTGGCCCCTCCGATCCCTTCGGCGGCTGGAAACACGGGCTCTTCAGAACGCAAGCACTTCTCCCTGCACGCATGTGAGTGAAACACTATGTAGAATGAAGCCTTCAGTGTCTCAGAGGCAGCTGAGTGCAGTCCGATAAATGTCCTCATGTGATGTCACTCGAGTCAGCGTCGGTCGGGGCCGAAGGCTACAAGTTTGAAACTGTGAAGTTAGAAAGCAGCGAGCTCAGCAGGCCTCTGCAGCCCGCTGCTCGTCTCTGCTGCAGGCTGCAGGCTACAGGCTACATTAGCCGCTACTAGCATAACACACCACAATCTGACACACACAGCTGTCAGAGGGAGAGTTGCATTGTGGGTAATGTAGGCACCAGGTATTGACAAGGAAGAATTTCGAATTTCGATCTTTTTCTAAAAGCTGTCCATCGTGAGTCAGACGGAGTTACAGGAGTCACTTGATGAATCTGTGGAGGACAGTTTAAAGACTTTAACAATATCAGAAAAGTACAGAGGTTTGCCATCAGTCTTGCGTTCTGTTCCCTTCACTCTCTCACTGTGGATCTGCGTCAGGTGTGTTATCTTTGAGATCCCTTAAACGTATTTTACAGGGTAACAGACTGGTTCACCAAAACACTTTGTGCCGTTTTTGACTCAAATTGTCCCTAAAATAGGAAAGTTCAAAATAGTAATAATAGTCATTCACATTACCTTTTAGATTAATGGAGACCTGCATGACTATGAGTTAAGTATTTTCCTGCTAGATTTTTTATACAAACCCAAAGATTATAGCGATATATTGTATAAAAATATATATTTTAAAGTTAAGATCAGAGTCCTTTAGGATTCAACAGGAAAGCAGCTGCTGAGGTCCCTTGTCCTAAAGGACACATCCTTTCCAAGGGAATCAGTTAGAAGTTGGGCTGAGTCTGTGCCTTGGAAACAGGCCTGTTATGTTCTTAATGTGATTTAGACTTCACTGTAATTTTATTTAGGGCTGCAGTCGCATTTATCATGGCCACAGAGCTCTCCTTCTGTGCATAACACAATGCTCTTTGCTTTACAGGCTTTGTTATGCTGTCACTGTTATATTTCATGGTACACTTGTATATTTTTTTTATGCTGCAGTTTTTCTTTGGTGTTGTTGTGGATTCTGAAGTACTTCAGGTTTTTAGACTTCAGGCTGACTGGGGCAACATCCATACGTGAGACTTGTGTGTGTGCCTGCTTTCAGTCAGTGGATGGTTGGAAGTAAACATGTAAAGGAGGGAACATAGCAGGAGTCACGGAATAGACAAACACCGGCTTTAGATTGGGCTGTTCACATTGTTCGCGAGTTTCGCGGCCACCGTAGTTTCTCCTACACGCTTGGAAGGGGAGGGTGAGGCGAGCGGTGTTCAGATGTCTGCAAACTGTAATTTCACTGCTAGTTGCCACTAAATCCTCCACAGAATGACTAAAACATGATTGAAAGGTCATATTCATTTCATTATTCTGCTCAACTGTCTTGACAAAGAAAAAGAAAATAAGGACCTGCACCGCCTGCACGGCTGTCATCATTTCATTCATATCATAATACTACCTACATCATTAAGCATATTTAAAAAATACAGCCATACGGGTACCAGATGATTCTACTAAGTGGAGCAAAGACATCCGGTTTAATATTCAGTTTCAGAACAGACACTCATACGGCAGGTCTCGTACATGACACTGAAGAACAAATCTGTTCTTACGGCTGGTTCTTGGACTCGCGAATGTTTCAGTCCCAGACAGATCTGACGAAGATGTGATGGAGAGCAGTCTGAGAGAAACCGCTGTGTGTAGAGACGAACTGTCCCCGTCTCTGCTGTCGTTGAGACGTACAGCCACAGCAAAACAGCAGAAGGCTAGATGCCCAGTAGTTGAGCTGTCGCCACAGGGGATGGCCTGGTCACCACGGCATCTTCCTCCGTTGCCATGGAAACACAAGCTGTTTCCATGGCCACCTTGTGTTGCATCATCTGGAGGATTTGCTCTGTGTGTCTGTCTGTGGAGGTCATACTGGACTGATTTCCATTGCTTCTCCCGTAATAAATGGTTTGTAACACATTATAATGCAGAATAAGGACATTTTTTAAATGTTTAGTAATGTACAGTGTTTGCAGTGGTGAAAAGTACCTTTACTCCAGTTCTGTACTTAAGTACAATTTAGAAATATTGTACTTTTTACTTTACATTTATTATATCACAGCTATATTTTCTAGTTATTTTACATAAAAACCATATGATCAGTTTATAAAATATGATGCAGAATTTCAGATTAAACTACCCAAAAGTATATAAAGCCGTTAAAATTAGCTTCACCTCGCCCAGCTACAACATTGAAGTACTGCTTACATGTTAATGCATCAGTAATAGTGGGCTAATAATAACTTAATAATAATAGTATATTGCTGAAAGGTCCCATTCTGCCTAACAAGCACTTTTTTACTTTTGATACTGAGATGCAGAGCTCCAGTGGTTCCTCAGTGGTTCCCGGGCAGAGCTCCAGTGGTTCCTCAGTGGTTCCCGAGCAGAGCTCCAGTGGTTCCTCAGTGGTTCCTGGGCAGAGCTCCAGTGGCTCCTCAGTGGTTCCTGAACAGAGCTCCAGTGGTTCCTGGGCAGAGCTCCAGTGGTTCCTCAGTGGTTCCCGAGCAGAGCTCCAGTGGTTCCTGGGCAGAGCTCCAGTGGTTCCTGGGCAGAGCTCCAGTGGTTCCTCAGTGGTTCCCGAGCAGAGCTCCAGTGGTTCCTGGGCAGAGCTCCAGTGGTTCCTCAGTGGTTCCCGAGCAGAGCTCCAGTGGTTCCTCAGTGGTTCCCGAGCAGAGCTCCAGTGGTTCCTCAGTGGTTCCCGAGCAGAGCTCCAGTGGTTCCTCAGTGGTTCCTGAGCAGAGCTCCAGTGGTTCCTCAGTGGTTCCCGAGCAGAGCTCCAGTGGTTCCTCAGTGGTTCCTGAGCAGAGCTCCAGTGGTTCCTGGGCACTGGTTCAGCATGTTGTTTGGTGGATTTACTCTTAGTTTCTACTCCTTCCTGACTGTCAAACACTAAAACATCTGTGCAAGTTGGTGTTTATGTTTGTCTTTGTAGCTTTCAGCTTGTGTTCAGGTGAACTGTGTGTGTAGGTGAACAGGTTTTCTTCCTGCTGCGTGTGAACGTCCTCCAGGTTAATGATCGGTGTTGGATGTGTGCCAGTGAGTGTTGTTGTGCTTTTAACTGATGAAGAGTAGAAACCGGTTCAGACGCTTCATGCTATTCCCAGAATGCTCTCAGCAACCTTTCATACATTTCCTCATACTTCTCTGTGTGAGTCATTTAAATGTATTCTGCACATTTCTATCAAATACTGAACAGTTTTGTATCCGAGTGTGTCTGTGTGCAAATCTGTTTAATTATGGGATGTAATTTGTCTGTCTGGAGGTTTTGCCCTCACTTCTCTAGCTGACACCTTTGAAACACTAAATGACACTTTGGCTTCGGGGTTGAAGTTATTTTGCATTTATTCCATTATTGTGCATTGTTTTGGGTTTGTCTGGTGCCCTCTGTGATGTGCTCTGCTGAGGGTTTTTGTGATTTGACATCCCTCCTACTGCTGCTTGTCTTTGGCCTTTCCTCCGTCCTGCATTTGTCTTTAATGTCTTTGTCCTTTTGCTTTGTTGACCAGAGTCCAGAGAGGGTTTTTATTTGGTCTATTTTAGTACCGCCTTTATTTTAACTCTTCTCTTACTTTTGGACCGACAGTGTGTTCTTAAATTTAAAGGGTTTGAGTATAAAAGTCGCAGGTTCTGGTCGTGTAGAAAGGACAACACAATGTACAACATTAATACGCACAGCGTCTGCACAGCTTAAGCTTAAGACTGACGTCTGAAAGCCGACGATGTTTGGAGCTACTGCCTGGAGCATGACGCAGGCCTGTAGCCAAACACTGATACAAGACCGCACGTATTGTTGGTTATCAACCGATTTAAGATATCTGTCCCTTTACAACATTAAACATTTGGCAGGACCCATTGTGTTGTTAAGTTTGTGTTTCACACAGAAAGTAGATGCTAGTTAGCCTAGCTTGCTAACAATAGCACTGATTCCAACCAGACGTTATACTTTTGGTTCATGTCATGTCCAAAAAAAACCCCCACCGACACTCGACTTTCCCGACGTTATTACAGACACGTGAACTAACCACGACATGTCTGAACTTTTGTCTTCTGTCGAGCCGTGACGGTTAACCCGCGAACCTCCAGGGCTTTAGTGAAATGGTGTTTAACGGCCGATTATAAAGACAAATATTGAATAAACAACGATATTAGACTGTTTCTCTAATAAAGACCGACCTTCTCTAAACAAATGAAGCGAGCCACACGACGTGCTGTTGAGAGAGAGACTTTTTTTTTCTTATTAGAATTGTTACAAATAATGAGGGCTTTTGAATGAGATTTTCTTACTTCTGGAACAGAACCTAGAAGTTTCGTTTTTACTCGTTATGTTTTCCCTCACTGCCAATGAACACACATCATCCAGCTGCTGTTAGATTAAAGTCAGCGTCAGCTATACATGATGTGACTCACATCTGTGTGACATGTGTCTGTTATTGTTCCTACGAAGAAAGCCTGAGTCTGCTCTGTGACATAATGTCAGAGTAATGATGCACCACGGGAAGGAATCCTTTCACTGTTTTTATGTTCAAAGATTTGTTGGTTTGTGTGTGTGTGTGTTGGTGGAAGCACTCAAATCCCTGCAGCCTTAAATGTATTATGGATGGGATTCTGTGGCGTAGTAGAAGCTCTGCATTTTCTTTTGAAGCTACAGAGAAAGAGAGGCAAAGATGGAGAAAGAGAATCACACGGTATCTTAACTGTCTCTCATTAACATTCAACATTCTTTATTTTTCCTACGCAGTATGCAGATGCTTTATTTACCCAAATAACAGCTACAAATCAGGAAAACTGGAATGCAGAGTAGAGCATATTGTACATTCAGCTCTCGCGTCGAGTAGAGCTGTTTGTCATTTTTTTCTGTCCTGCTGTTGTTTGGAGTACATTTACTCAAGTACTGTACTTAAGTACAATTTTGAGGTACTTGTACTTTACTTGAGTATTTACGTTTGATGCTACTTTATACTTCTACTCCACTACATCTCAGAGGGAAATATTGTACTTTTCACTCCACTACATTTGTCTGACAGGTGTAGCTAATAGTTACTTTTAAGATTAAGATTTTACAGAAATGTATAAAATCCAACAAATTGGGCCTCATGCAATAACATTTTTGTATTCTTATTTATCAGTAGTTCTGCACTTTGCTACCATGCCAAAGAAAAATCTTTTACTGCATAATATTGAATCTGAAAAATGCCAAAGAAACTAGACCCAACAATGGGTAATAACAGAGTATCTCCTCATCCTCAGACTGACCCAGAGGAGTATATGAGTAGGAGTTGGTGTTAATGAATGGACGTCTGTAGCGTGGGAAAACAGATGACCTTTATACAGATACTGGGCCTGCACACACATGCTCATGCTTACGAGCTCTAACAATGCAAGTGTAAAATCACACACAAAACACGTGGTGATGTATGCAGACAGTATTTACTGTCAGAAGAGCCTGTTCTTATTTGTGTCGGCAGCCATACTATGCTCTCTGATGTTGAACTGTAAGAAGAATCTGTTCAGACATGTTTATGTGGGTTGGTAGGTGCTGCATTTGTGTGTGTGTGCATGTTAACAACAGTCTTATCTAAGTATAATCATCACAGCTCCTGTGTCAGTTCAAAACACTGACCAGCAGCACAATGCAAATTCCACCTAGAATTTTAAAATAATAATGTAGTGGTAATATTAATCCGAATCAGAAATACGTTATTGATCCCCGAGGGGAAACTCTTTCGTTACAGCTGCTCAAGTACTAAGCAAATCAAAATATAATACACTATAATACAGGCAAGCTAAATTAAGTACAAAGTGGATATAAAGTATAAAAGCTAAAACAAGTGTAAAGTACAAAAGTGGATTTACAGGTTGATAAGTATGTACGGTATAATACAATGTAATAATATAAGTAATAGTGCAATAATGAGTACTGTCAAGTATAGCTGATTAACCAGATTATTAGATGGAGGATATTGCACAGCAGTAATATAAGTTTGAATAAATATCAATAAATAGGGAATAATTAAACTGAAAACAGAGTCTATTGCACAGGAGTATTAAAACAGAGAATATTGCACAATTATTTCAAGTATTGCAGTGATGTTAGAGGGAGGAGTTAAAGAGTTTGATGGCCACAGGCAGGACTGACTTCCTGTGGTGCTTTTTGAGGGGATGAGTCATGAAAGTTGGAAAAAGTAAGACGACGAGACGGAGCAACGGCAACAGGCAGCATGCACGTTGGCGCATGCGCACTATGATATTAATAAAGTAATAATAACAGGAATGATAGTGATAGCAATAATAATGGTAATAATAATAATGGTAATAATAGTAATAAGACTAATAATAATAATTGTAGTAGCAATTGTCAAGCAGAAACACGGGGGCAGCAGGTGGCTCACAACCACAGATCCAGACTCTGCAGGAACACTGGGGCAGCAGGTGGCCCACAACCACAGATCCAGACTCTGCAGCTCCGGAGGCAGAAATACCTGCTGAAAGCGACAGAAGGAGAGAGGAGAGAAACGAGAAAGCACAGAACTACGGGAGAGAGAAGACGTCGAGTTAGTAACATGCAGTAATGGGATAAAAAGGCATACAGATGGAGAGGGAGAGTTTCACAACATTTATCACGTGTTTAACGTCATGTGACTTACGTAACTTACTTAAGGTCCGGTGTGCCTGTCACTGGTACTTTCCACCGGTCATATATGTCGTTTTAGGAGTTATTGGCAGTCGACCTATTCTGTCATTTAGGTATGATGACGTGTTGGTCGCTAGTCTTCCTGGGCTCCACACAAAAACAACAACAATGAAAACAAACAGCAATTTAAAATTGATCAATAAAACAAGAATATTACCTGATACTCTTTTATACATGGTACCCATTCCGTTGTATCACTTACCTACAGTATTACATGGTACCCCTGACTGACAATAATGCATGGTCCCCGTTTCCTACTGTATTCCTTACATACAGCATTCACTGCTGCCTATTCCATGGTAACCCTTACCTGAAATGTTCTGTGGTACACTCTACTTATATTTCTGGGCACCCATTTCATATAATAATACTACCTACACCATATCATGGTACCCCTTTTTTCATGATATTCCAATGTTTCCCTTTGCTGCAATATTCCATGGTACCCCGTACATAAATTATTCCATGCGACCATTCATTGACACTCCTTATGGTACATACTACCCCTCTCCAACAATGTCCACATTACCCGTTTCCTTCGATATTCCATGTCCCTCATTTTCAGTATATTCCCTGGATTTAACTAAGTTATATTTTAACTCCTCCACTGTGTTCAAACTACTTTTGAACATAATCAGCTGTTGGAACAGCCTGCTGCACACCCTCAGTCCACATATCCAGCAATGAATCAAGACTTTGGAATGAAACACAACCTGTGTTACAGGTGAAGCGACAGCATTTAGCAGAGGAGGTCTGACAAAGCTCCACCCCTCACCTGACTCACCTGAGACAAACCAGGAAACAGTTTGTTCCTGTTCAGTTCTCAGTGAGAAGAGTTCCATGAGAGTAGCTGCAACAAAGATGAGCTCTTGAATACATCGCAGACGTGGACCTAAAAAAGTGAGACGTTTTACCTTTACCTTCAAATAATCTTCAGAAAGGACTCCAAAGAAGAGGTAACCGCATTAATCCACAATAACAGAAGAGGAGATATCATCTTTGGATATATTTTTTAAATCAGAACAACTGGCTAACTGTCAAGATAGCTAGCAACTGTTAACTGCTACTATTACCAAATTTCCAACGGAGAAACTGCACTGAAGAAGCCAACAGAAAAGGGAACCTTTATAAAGACGAAGAAAAATTAAAGGATCCTTGTTGGTAACATTAAAATATCTGGTAAACTGTACATAGTTCAGTTTGTTTGCCAGTGTCCGTAGGCTAGAAAAGCTTGCAAAGTAAATAGTTAGCCTAGCTCCCCTTGGAGTAAAAAAGTCTTCGCCATGGAAACCGATCAGAAGGCAGCACAGCACAGCTCTCAGAGCAGAGAGCAAGGAGATTCAGTACCCTGCTAACTGTACGAGTAGAACAGCTAGGAAGGAACACAAGGAGAAGACACTCCTTGAAAACCCAGAGGTCCTCTTCACTGACTACGCCGAACAAAAAGAAGGAAGGAAGAAGAACAACTTCATATTCGTCACTGATTCAATCTACATCTGGAAAGATATTCTATACAACAATTATCCACATGTATCCAGCGAGGACATCGACTCAGGAGGCATATTAAAGGTCTGTAAAGATCAAAACCTTAACAAGGATGACCCTCTGCTTACCATCACATACTACACCAAAGGAAAGGTCATGATCCAAGGGAATGAAGCCAGCCTGGAGTCCTTTGAAGAGGAATTTCCCCGGTTGAAAGCTGAGGTGGACACCAAGGTGGCAACCCAAGCTGGACTGTCTGACCACACAGACAACACTCTGCAGCAGCTTAAAGAGGAGCTCCAACAGCTAAAGAGAGACAACCAGGCCTTGGCATCTGACCTCAGAGGAAGTCTAGAGGCACTCAAACAGGAGAACAGTGTGCTCCGTGCTCAGTTAGCCAAAGTGAAGGAGGATGCTGAGAATAGAGAAAAGAGCTTCACCAGGCAAGTCCAACACCTGACAGACCAACTCCAACTGTGTCTGTCCCCACAATGACAAGTACTGAGACAGTATGCCAGTGTCCCAAACCCCTGCCTTGTCTCTGTCCCACCCTCTCTGCTCTGCACTCAACCCAACAACACCCTGGCACCTCCTGATACATCCACACAGCCAGCTACCAACTGCCAGCTCTGCCCATCTCAGCTTCCCTCCACTTAACCTGAAGAGGAAGCCCCACAAGTGGTCCTGCTGGCTGACGCTAATGGGAAATTCCTGGACACAAACAAGTTTTTTCCTGGTAAGAAAGTGTTATCTAAACGCTGCAGCCGCAGCAGGCCAGTAGGGAGTTCGCATTATGGTCTCCACCCTGCTGCCTAGGACAGATCAGAAGAGGATGTGCCACCGTACGCAACATCCACCTGGCCCTCCACCCAACCATTGGCACCTGGGACCTCTATTATGGACTCCATCTACACAGAGAGCGGGTGAAGATATTTGCAAAGACCCTCAAAGACACGGCCCTGGGATGCAATGCCCCCACCCCCCTCCTCTACTAGCAGCTTTAGAGACTATCCCAGACCTCCTCTTCCCCATCACCATCCCAGGATCATCCCCCCTGCTATGAGGAGACACAACAGCTCAGCCTGGACCTCCCATTCACCACACGCCCACAACATCACCACTTTGAAGCACAACCAGAAAAGGGTTTTACTAAGTTATATTTTAACAGGACAGCATTAAAAACGAAATGCACAAATGCAGCACCCCAGAGATGCAAGGAGCAGTGTCGAAGTTGTTCAGTATCATATAACAGTCAGGATGTTTTCCCGACATCTGGTGCAAAGGGCTCACTTCCCCCGTTCATAAGAGTGGGGACAAATGAGACCCTGGTAACTACCGTGGCACCATCCAAATTCCACCTGCAATTGTTAGCTTGCTGATGTTTCAGGGTTGCAAGTTTGTTGTTATTATTATGTCTATTTCTATTCTATTAGTACTTCTTCTCCTGTATGACGTGATAGTGAGCAGCTGTAACAAAGAGTTTGCCCTTGGGGATCAATAAAGTATTTCTGATTCTGATTGTTGTTTGAGTTGACTGATAATAAGTTAGCAGGTAACAGCACTTTGTCACCTGACTGTGGAGGTCGCAGCCAAGCGTTGATGTTTTTATTCCCAAAGCTCTCAGAACCAATTTCAAACTAATGATTTAGACTGAAAATCTTCCACATTTACATGGACTCATTTCATCTCAGTTACAGCACATTTCTGGAGCCACCTTTTGTTTTAATTAGATCAGATTTTCCAGATTGCCACATTGAGTTTGTTCTCAGTTCCCAGTCTGAATCTGCTTTAGCTTAATATTTGTTAGTTGCTGGCAAGTGCCAAGAAGATTTCTGTATATTCAAAAGGGCTTTTCCTGGCATCAAGAGAAAAGGTCTCTCTCTTTCTCTGTCTTTCTCTCTGTCTCATTGTTCTTTTCAGTCTTTTATTTTCAGTTTCTTGCGACATGCTTTCAGTTTACAGTATATTTTGATCTGGTTTTATCCATCTACTCGTCTCCCTCACTCTCTCCCCCTTTGTCTCCCCACCATATTCCTCCAAATATCATGTGTAGTGATTGTGATCTCTCACTGCAGACCAACATGGCAGCTGTCCAACAAGCCAATATCACAGCCCAGACCGGGGTGCTACCACTCCTACGCCGAAAGAGGATCTGTCTGATTGCAGGAGGGGGGAAGACAGAGGAGGGGGGAGGGTTATACGGGGAGAAAATGGAAAGGCAAATCGAAAGCCATCAAGTGAGAGGGTGAATGTTGAGAGAGAATGAGAAGAGGGAGATGGGAGGAGATGAATAAATGGAGCAGAGGGAGGGAGAAAGTTAAAGGATAGCAGCGGGAAGAAGACTAACAGAGGAACAAAAGCTCTGTTTGGTGATAGCATGTTTCAGACTGACTGGCATTTCCAGCACTCAGTTAATTAGCAAACAGATTATAACTGATGAAGACAAGAAAAGATAGTAAAGGTGAATATGTCCTTACCAGTTTTTACCCTCTGCCCCGTTCTTCACTACCATATGTCTGAGAGCTTTAAGAAAAATGTCACAACAGGAGAGAAGACTATATTTGTTTACATTTAGTCAAACTGTCCCATCAGAGCAGCTGAACCAGCAGTCAGCAGCTCCTGTCTGCAGTGGACCCGTGGACGGACAGACAGCTGTCTCTGGATCACTGTGAGACTGAAGGAAACTTAGAAACAGCAGGATTCTCAGGCAGGTTCTGCAGCGTCTTTCTTCTCTGGTGTCTTAAGTGGATTACTGGAGGTTTATTCTGGACGGAATAAATCTCCTCTGGAAGTGTGAGTCACGCTGAATGATTCGATGTGAGTTTCATGTCTGTGAGTTCAGATCTGACTGAGTTATGACTCTGAGAAGGAGTGCGATTTTTGCAGTAAACACAGAGTGCAGCTGAGGCTGATGGGAGCGTCAGCAGCTCTGCAGGTCAGAAACCAAAGTGTCGGACACATTAACGTGTCGACCTGATGGTGGCGCTAGATGGAAAGTCAGAGGATCAGCAGAGTGATTACAGTTCATCCTGAGGGGAGCGTGAACGATGAAGCACGTCTCATCACAGTCCATCAGCTGCTGAGATGTTTCACTCAAAACCAAAAATTTGAAACTCAAGGTGGCGCTAGAGGGAAAGTCAGTAGGATTCATCCTCTGGGAACCATGAATGTGTTAACTGTTGAGATATTTCAGTCTGCACCAAAGATGTGGACCGACCGATAGACATTACCTGCTCTAGTTTTTAACCCTTAGTTGGCAGTGAGGGCGAAAAGGGAAAAAGGCCCAACATGAGGTTATTAGAATAACTCATGTAAAAGCTCCCATAAATTGTGTACAGACTGAATTGTAACAAGGACAGTGTGCTTTATCTACTTGACTCAGTGTTTCTGTCTTATTCCTCCTGCATGCATTTAACATGAAGAACATGATTGTACGGTCAAGAACCTGGAAGAAAACTTCAGGTTCAGGTGATGATTTGGCTGACAAGAACGAATGGGAAGCCCCGACATTTATTACATTATTAACGTTGCATCATGTCTGAGTTAATTGGTGGTGATAAACAGTGCTATAGTTAGTTCAGAGCAGCTGTGTGCTTCACTGCACGGCTAACGTCCTGCACACGGTCTGCCTCACATGCCGACTCTCCTGGATCCGATCATCACTGACCGCCTCTCTCCCCATTTATCAAACCCACGACGCTCTCCGATTTATAACACATCCAAACTAGTGCTGATTTGTTCTCAGGTAAATAAAATATAAGGATAATAAATGTGATCATTTACATAATATTTAAACATTATTTATATATGAAACATCATACTGTATTCAGCCGAACTGACCACAGTATGTCTGAGTCTTAATCAGTGGTCAAAAGTAACTACTGTTACAATTTTGAGGTACTTTGCTTATAATGGAGTATTTTCATACTGTGGTATTGCTAGTTTTACTTTATAATATGTGCCATAATGACTCTAAATGTATGTATGTAATGTAATGAGTGTATTTTGTTTATGCACA
Organism: Siniperca scherzeri; assembly: GCA_027580175.1. Classification (NCBI taxonomy): domain Eukaryota; kingdom Metazoa; phylum Chordata; class Actinopteri; order Centrarchiformes; family Sinipercidae; genus Siniperca; species Siniperca scherzeri. Next base: position 35,480,783 of record CM050843.1, on the reverse strand, counting down.
GTTAACGTAATAAAAGTTATGAAGTGTTTAAAGGAATGAAACATGTCATGAAACAGCGTGAGAATAAGAAGAAACAACGAGCTCGGCTTATGGCACCCAAAGGAGAGCCACTTGGTGCAAAGATAAGGCGGCCGTCTGTGTATCTGTGACCTGCTCAGTTTGGGGATAAATCACCACTTGATGCTTTATCCCAACCCTGAATTTGCATAACTGTCTCTCGAATACAGCTGTACGAGGCTGTGAACAGAGCTAGTGGGCAAATTGAATTTGGGAACATATCAGTGATCGATGTTGTTACTGAGCAGAAACAGGGAGGCCAATGCTGACACCTTTTCTCTGTTTAATAACAATATTAGCCTTATTAAAAACGGATGTTCTGCATAGAACTCCATATGACTGCACATAACCTTTACTGCATTATACATTTTTGGGCTTGTTATCTAACGTCCAGGCCAGAAGCTCAGGTGTCCTCCAACTCCTCTTCCTGAGCGTTCCCAGGCTAGATGGGATGTGTCTGTTGTGTTAGACAGATTCTTCCACAGGGAAACTCACTCAGCATGAAAGAGAAGTGACTCTTGCTGATAGTAAAGTTACAGTTTGTTTCCTGGGGATCAGTCTAATAACAGTAAACACTTGCACTCTGATGCTTCAGGTGAAGATCTCAGTTCGTGGCAGGTTTTCAGCTTCGTTAACAATTTACATCACCTAGCTGTTTTGTTCAAGTAACGTTAGCTTAGCCTCATTTAGGGCTGTCTCCTTTACTTTGTGTCTCCACACCAGCGACACGTTGTTACCCGGTTTATCCACAGCAGCTCTTTATGGTTCAGGTTGTTGTGACTGTTGAGCACCGACACGAAGTGAGCGTTCGTCTCTAAGTGTCAGACTTCTGATACCGAAACATCTTCATGTGGTGTGTGTTACTAAAAGACTACTGTTGTCAAGCAACGGCACTCATCAGCAGCATGTCAGAGACAAAATGTTCTATTTAATCAGTGTTTAAATCATCTGCATCGTCCAGTCCCACCTAACCTCTTCACACTCTGTTACACCCCCCCCCACTGGCCTTCAGTGGGGCAAAGTAACCCCCCACATGACGACTCGAGGCCTTCTGCAAATCCACAAGAGGAAAGTTCAGTGGACTAAAGTCCCATCTTTTATCCATGTGGGAGTAAAGAGTTAAGTGGATCCTTTAACTCCGACACTGACCTCAGTGTCCGGCAGGGAAATGGCTCCCCCCCGTCCCCCATTCCTGCTCCTTCCATTGAGGGTATAAAGTGGGCTCTTTATCGTGGTCTTTCCACTTCCTGTCCTTATACCCTCAATGGAATTGAGGTTAGCATATCTTTTAAAGTCTGTTCGGACAGAGACTTAGTGGTGTTGAATCCGTGCTTGGTCTGTTTGTACTATAAGGATGCTGTTCTGAACAGGATCAGATTCTCTACGTGACATAAATAATGATTGTTGGATTATTTGCGTTGCTTTGTGTAACTGGATAAGAGTGACACACTTTTCTTTACGTCACCTTTGTCTTTGTGGTTTATATTTGGTTCTGCAGCTGTAACAGGACCTCAGGGTTTCCCAGATATCATTTGTAGACCCCCGGTCTTACACTGGTCCTGTATCAGCCCTCAGATCGGTTACAGCGGCGCACATGCGGCCTCAGTTTCTCAGATATGGATCGCACATTCCTGTTTTACTGGTTCATTCATGTTTATTGTGAGTTTTACTTTGAAAATAAAAGATCAGCCCAGTGAAGACAATACAAGTATTCTCCAGGTCACAGTGTGTAGGTTGTGTTTTAGGATTATTTGTGATGACATTTTTTCTCCCAACAGAATTTTAAGGATTTCACACAGCCATATTCATGAGCTCGCAGTATAGACAGTTCACAGTCGGAACTAATAAATTATCCAAGTAATGGAAAAAGGACACGGTTAGTGCTCAGGTGTTGGAACATACTCGGTAGTCTGTTTGATGTCTTTCATTTCCTTTACATCCTCCTTAGAATCCATTATTAACGGGAGTATGCATGTACACACACGCATGTACGCACCGTCGCTCTTTGTACAACATCATCCGCTGCGCTGACATCATTTTAGAACCGGACTGCGCAGGCTACTGAAAGGATAATTCCCATTTATTACAACTTGGTCTTATTTTTCATATTCATCAAATGCTTGATTACATGTCACAGTTCATTGTCTATCTCGAGATACAGTAAGTGCAAAAATGGCTGATGTTTCCATGGTCTTGCCTTCAGTGTTGAAGTTTGTCAGAGGAAATGTACAGAACAGGGTGTGTTTGATCCGCTCGTAGCAGATGAGCTACATGCTAAGAAATAATGACCTACAGAATAACTACAGAGCATGTTGGCTTCACACAGTATATTAACAGGTCTGCTTGTGCTTGTGTGTGTTTTCCCACCAACAGACACAGACTACATCAGCGAGGAGGAAAAACAGAAGGTGGAGCTGATGTTGGCGTTTCTCACAGAGGAATCCAAACAGGCTGCAGCCAGCACAGCTGTAAGTACCACAGCATGTGTCAGCAAACATCAGCACAGCTTCCTGCTGCTGCTGTCACATTATCATAGAGCTTCTGTGTCCTAGTTGTTGCCAAGTGACTCTCAGGTCAGTTCAACTCGTTCATCGGCGCCTAGTTTCTCTGTTTGTCGTATCCTGAAATGCGTTTCGACAATGAGAGCTTTTTGTTCTACCTGCAGCAGTAAATGCAGGATGTGTTTTATGTTTGTCTTGACAGATGTCGGAAGTATAACAGCTCATGTTTCAGGTTTTGTTATTGAAGTGTTGCGAGGACTCTGATTTCCAGGCTAGTACTAAAGTACTAAAGAGTTTTGAGAAGAGCTCAGACGGACAGTCCTCAGTGTCTCAGAGAAACTCGTGTTGTGGAGAACAGTAGCCACAGAAATGGGGAAGGTAAGAAAAGGAATGTAGAAATGGCCTCATTTTTATGCTTTTTTAGTTTTTTTATTTCAAGTCACTGGCATGTAGACCAAACATGATTCCTAAATAAATGCAGGTACTGCACCGGGGAAAACACAGTATCTACAAACAAAGTGTGCTCTCTCAGGTTCCTTGTCCTAACTAGTGGACACCTAACACCTTCTACACGTACACAAAATCTTCTCAGACATGAAGTCTTATAAAGTAATTTAGGGGTGTTATTATTCCACACTCTGGGCCCCCTTCAGACAGAATCGAGACAACTTTCATTACTAAGGTTCAGACATTCTGAGCTTTAGTTCCCATAATGCTTTGGGGGATGTGAACAGGAAGTATAACGGCCAGGCCTACCTTTACCTGTGTGTGGCGGCGGCGGCCTCGCTGACCTGCTGCGGCTCGCACGCGTGTTGCTACTGCTGCCAGCCCTGTCTTTTTACATTGAGTTTTCCTCAAGAATACAATAAACCAACAGGAAACTTAGAAACAGCAGGATTCTCAGGCAGGTTCTGCAGCGTCTTTCTTCTCTGGTGTCTAAGTGGATTTCTGGAGGTTTATTCTGGACGGACGTCAGAGACGATGATCTCCTAAAAATATGTGTGTGTGTTCAGATTTGACTGAGTTATGACTCTGAGAAGTGCGTTTATTTGACGCTAATTGTAGCATGAGCTATGAGCGTGTTGGTGAGCCGTCCAATCAGCAGCCAAACTGCAATAACTAACTTCCTGTTGTTGTTCCACACCTGCATGCACCTGTCCCTTTCACCTCACACAGTACCTCACCTCTCTCCCCCTGCGCCCTCCTGGGGAGGCACCTCTGGATTATGCTAATAATCAAATCTCAGGGAAAGCTCATGAACAGGTGGCGTTCATCTGGTTGAAACGAGCACTTTACAAGTTGGTGCAGTTAAAAGAGTTTAGTAAATCTGACACTCTGAAACAGTCGCATGAACGAACCTCACAGAAAAAGTAAGAGGAAGTTTAGGAAAACGTAGATGTTCTTGCATGAAACCCGGTGACGTTGGCAGTTTGGCCACACTGATCCTGGTGCCCCTGAGGGTGAACCTGGTCAGGAGAAACCCATTTCGCCCTCCTGTCTGTCCTGCTCTTCCTCTCCGCAGTGGAAACCTGATCCTTTAGACTCCACCACAGAGCTAAACTGGCCAGAGAAAGGATTAATTATTGATGAGGGAAGGAGGAGGTAAAAAGAGAAGGAGCAAGGGAGGAGATGGAGGAGAAAGGAAAGTTGTATAAATCACTTTTTTGCTACGTCATGCTTCTTTAAAAGTATTAGAAGGAATTCTGTAATAGACAACAGATTCTGTTCATTGTAAACTGTACAATTTATTTGACTTTGTGAGGAGCGACTGTCGATGTGAAGAAAAGGAAGGAAATAAAATAAACCCCAGTCAGATAGAGTTTAAGTGCAGTGAGTCCAGAGCCTGAGGTATGTTTCCACAAAGCCACTAATGGTTCTCTGCAGAGAGGAGATGCTCTCTGCTCTCACTTGGCTTGAAAGAGGAAATTACATTCTGTCTAATGTCAGGTTTTGCCACATGATTGGAAAGTATTCTCAAGTCCAGTCACTCTGACTAAGAGATGGTATATGGCTCGGAGGTCATTTATTACTGCATTGAAGCTGCTGAAGTTGAATTGAATTATATTTTATTTTGTCTTTTCTGCTTGTTCACTACGGTGAAGTTGGAAGTCCAGGTAGATTTTGAATGTGCTGTTAATCAGGGGATTGTCCCGTACATGTGGCCGCGGTCGGCCAATCAGTGAATATTTTTTCACCGCTCTCTAAACGTTACCACTGAAAATAAAACATTTGTTGTGTTTGTGTCTTGATCTGTTTCTGAGTGGCGGTCTGTAACTGTCAGGACCTCGTCTGTCCGGGATCCTCTCTGTCACTCAGTGTACAGCTAGCTGCTTATACTTAGCTTCAGCTTTATGTAACAGCAAAATAAAGCAGTTCACAATGCTGTGATGGATTAAGGAATTTCAAATCCTGCAGTCATTCTCAAAGATAGCTGCACCGTGACCTGCAGTGTTTTCCCCATCAGGCATCACTTGATGAAGTAGAGGATATAAAGTTTAGCCTCAGTGTTGAAGGTGGAGTTTCTGACCTTTAGTAGCACTATGGAGCAGTTTCTTTTACTCTGTTTTGTTTGTTCACATGCAGGCACATGAGGATGCGGTTGATGCCATACACATTCCTGCCAATGGTTTCACACTGTTCCACTGGTCAACAGGCGGCAGTAACGCGCCAACACATGTAGCAATGCACAAACAAAGGCAGTGAAGAAGACTGCAAGCAAGTAAACGTGGACGTATACAGTGCAGGATATACATTTTTTTTATTGGTTTTCAAATGTTTTATGAGGAAGAAAATGCACTCAACATGTTTGTTTGGCCTCAAAGTTTCACACAATGCATTTCGGTGAGTAACACCGAATCTAAACATAACTTTTGTTTACCATAAAACTCCACAAATTTCCAAAGATGTTGTCCTCAGGCTCAGGTTGGTTCTACACTGTCAGTCAGGCTGCCTGGCAGTCAGATCGTCGGTGGTGAAACGCAGACTGAAACAACCAAATCGTTGGATAGAAGTTAAATCATTTCAGTGTATCATCAAAGGTGTTGCGAAGCTGTTTAAACCCCTGTCCCTGTGGTGGTGCTTAGTTTAGTTTATCGCACATGTGAGTGCAGATTTCATGCTGCTGTTCCCACGACCTTGTAAGCAGTGGATGTTGCAGCGTCTGCAGGTGTGTCCCTGTGTGGTTATGGTCGGCTCGTTCATATTGTTGATGGCCAGGCTGCCACCTGGTTAAGGTTAGCAGACCTTCGTCGTCATGGTTACAATAATAACCACGTGGTTAAGGTTAGTGAACGATTGCGGTCATGGTTAAAAGAAACCAACGCTGACTGTCAGTCGGAAACGGGAAGTGAACAGCGGTCTCTGGTGTTTTGTTGACCCATCCATGTGTCTCTATAACAGCGTCACCTGACTTCCTCCTTTGCTCCTGATGGACAAGAGTCATAATTCCTACGACCACTAGAGGGCGCTGTCACTTAAATGTAAACAAATGTCGTTTTTGGGTGTTTGTTGAAATGAGTGATGGGAGCTCTCCCTCCATCAGGTGTAATGACTTTTCCTGAGTTTGTTTGCATTGGTGACTGTAATGTTACTTTATTAAACACTGCTTATTTAACAAGAATGGTAATAGTTGCCTAGTTTTTGCAGTTGGAGATCTACCTGATTTTCTGTGTGCCCACCCACAATATGATTTCTGATGACACTACTGGGTTTAATAGGTGCACTGGTATGTCAGCATTGAATAATTCAGTAAAGTAGTTATTGCATTCAATCAGCCAACCATTACAATTAATCCTACAGCACATCGAGAAGCATTTTGGAAAGGTAAAGTACAGTATGGATACTCTTTGGGTTCATGTGAAAATTGCAATCTGAGGTGATGATTCCTATGTAAACTTGCAGGTGTTGTATGCAGGTGAAGTTAAAGCGAGAGAGCGAGTAAACCAGATCAGACATGATGGTTTGTATCTGAAACCTTACAGCTGTGTTTTACCCAGAACAACCTTCCCTCTCATTAGCTTTTACGTTTTATGTAACCAAAACTTTTATATCAGATTGTTTAACATTTATTAGAGGAACAACAAGAGTTCTTTGTCATTTGTTGTAATTTTTTATGACATCACTTTATCATGGAGGCTGAAGATGTTTCAGTGGAAAGAGATGTAGAGTAACGTGAGTGGGTCGGAGTGAAAGAGAAAGGGAGAAATGCTGTCAGAAGGAGGCAAAGGAAAAGAAAAAATGTATATTTAAAACTGCAGCGATTTATTGAAAGATTATTGATACTTTTACAAACCCCATGATGTCTGTTTGATCAGAGAGATATATTTTGTAAAATCTTAAGAACTTAAGTGTCTCATTAAACACATTTTAGTTGCTGAAGCAAACTGGGGATTGGATTAGTACATGTGTCAGTGGAAAGAGGAGTTTGGAGGTCTTCATTCTGCAGGTTTAGCATAAAGTCTATAAAACTTTCTCGTGGTGTGCCTCAAGGATCGATTCTGGGCCCCATTCTTCCATCAATTTACATGCTTCCCCTTGGTCACATAATGACTAGACACAAAATATTGTTGCATTTTTACGCAGATGATATACAGTAATACCTCCCTGTCAACCCTCCTGACTCTTGCAGTCTGGTTGCCCTAAAGGACTTTGACAGAGTTTGGCTTTGGCTCTTTCTCCAACTTATTGAAGATAAGACTGAGGTAATTTTTTTGGCCCACCCAACCTGACCCCGAAAGTAACGGAAAATGTGGCTTAATTCCCAACAATACTAAGCTGTCTGCCAGAAATTTGGGGATTAATTGTTTATTTAAATCTGAATTTTGATAACAAGGGGCTATTCGGTCTTAAGACTTTTAGAGAAGCATCTCTAAAGTCAAACCATTTCTGTCTCCTGCTGACCTGGATGCCTTTATTTCATCCCGTCTGGATTACTGTAACTCTTTATATTCTGCTGATTTTTCTCTCGTAAAATAGACGAGTCAGTTTAAACTCTAACAAACAGTTAGTTGTGAGATCAATAACAAGATCCCAAGTGGTGTTGGGGATAGCCATTACTGTCTCTCATGTCCTTTGTTAAAGCACTTTGTAACTGTGTTAAGATAAAAGTATGAAAGTTATTAAATCCAAATGGACCGGAAGAGAGAAACCAGCCTGCCTTTCCGCATTTTTCTCCCCAGTTTTCCTCTTTATCTTTAAAAGTCAGAGAAAATCTAGTGTGAAAGAAAGAGCAGCAGAAACAGAGATGGGACGGGAGCTGGTCCTGGTGCAGTGTGTGACCCTCTGATTCCTGTGACTGTGCTGCAGATGCCACCTTCAGCTGCCGGTTTGTTATTAAATCATTAGGCTGTTTGAAAAGCTGTCGGGTTGGTTGGGGGCTGGTGTCTGATCGCTCTTTTCTCTGTATGTGTGCGAAGGTGTTAATCGTCTATGGAAACAGTCAGAGTACACAGATATTCCCAAACACTTCACAAATTTATACACACACTGAGGACTTATGTTTGCCAAGACAACAGCTTGGGATGTCAGGGCAACCAGATCCACAACGCCGGGCGTTTAAAGCTCCAATGATTATCCTCTAAATGCAGAGGGGAGGGTGGGAGGAGGAGGGAGAAAGTCAGAAGAGAGACTATGAGCACAGCAGATAAACAGGAGGAGAGACAAGAGTGTACGTGTGTGTGGTTTGTGTAAAAGAGGCAGCAGCAGTGAGCTGGTGTCTGATGACTAGCAATGTGTTGACCTTTCTGAATGTGCTGAGCTGCTCAGCTTTGGACTGCATGTTCCACCTGATCAGTTTACGTCAGCGCTGACTACACCTGGGTATGATTTATCATTCAAATCCAGTGTAAAATAGTGGTTAGAATGTAGTGGACTAAAATTAATTTGAAACTAGAATAAACAATGTTTTACGTGGTTATAGAAAGATAAAATTGTTAACACCTTGCCGCCTGTGACATTGGCCTCCCATGTGGGGACGAGTCCTCAGAATGTATGGCAGACCTAAAGGGCGAAATGTCCCTTTTCACACCCCATTAGCGCTCACTCTGGAGAGGCTGCAGTACCGGAGGTCTCCCATTGAGATGCAGTCTGTTTGTGGGTTCACATCTCTGTGCACAAATCAGCAGGTTTTGGTTCAGACGCGATCTCTCTCCATTTAAAGACAATTAAAAGCCTCACTACCTCACCTCATAAGAGAGAAAATAGTGAGTGAGGGAGAGAGGGACAAGCATAAAAGCAAAACTAAACATTACTTGGTCTATATTTCATATATATTTCTGTACATATATATCAAAAATATAAACAGCTAAAACTCTCAGAAACACTCCACCACAGGTGGACTGCCGAAATGTGCACAGTGACAGAATCACTCAGAACAGCAGGGTGTCTGCAAAAGTTTTGGGAAGTCCATTCAAAAACGTTGAAGACGTTTCATGTGTTCATGTGAGGAAGGTTACAGCCTCCTCATCGCTCCACACACAGCTGATGCTTTCAGCTCCTCGTGCTTCATGGACGTCAGTATTTATTCTGTCTGTTTCAATTGCACTTTGTCGCATTTTGCTTTTACAGATAAACTTTTCCACCTCAGCCAAGCGTAAATATTTTTTTATGCGTATAAAACAGGTGGATGGAAACCCACCTATTGTTTCAAGAGAGAAAGTCTCAAAATTTGTAAGAACAGAGACTAACTAGGATTCAACATATGAGTATTCAGCCCAGTATCACGCGAAAGCGCGTAATACACCTGCCAATCCGCTAGAGATACCGTGTCAGTGTCACGGTTTTCCTCGGCTAGACACGAAACGCGTGTATGAAGGTGCAGTACCAGCAGGGGGTTATAATGACGGGAGCAAAGGACGAACGTAGTATAAAGAGCGACAAAGTCCGCGTAGGGAGGGGGTCGAGGTGGACTAATGGGTCAAACACAAGGGGTTCGTTTCGTTATTTTAACCCAAACCATGATCTCTTCGTAAACCTAACCAAGTGGTTTTGGTGCCTAGACCTGACTAAACTGTGACCGTTTTGAAAGTTTAACTGGCTGTTGCATATTTATTATTGCTAACTTGACCGTGGAATGAGAACGTGTTGAAAACGCGACACTGCCACGGCCTCTAGAGGCTCGGCGGGTGTATTACCGGGTTGGAATATTGCACTGCAGATTCTGCAGACGTAGCTCGTAAACAGGAACTCATTTTGTATCTAATGTCATCTGTTTTTATGCAGAAAAAATCTAAAACAGTCATGAGCGCGAGCAGCTAACAGATGGCTGCTTTTGAGTACGTTTGGCTGCAGAGTCAAAGAGAAATCTGGGATTGTGTTCGTTGTTACTGATTAACAGGGAAAAGAGACGCACTCGTGCCATGAGAGCTAGAAAACGTCCAGTTTTGATTCACGGCGTCACTTTAACAGATAGATGAAGCCAGCAATGTGACGTATCCCATGTGTGAAAAAGCGTGTCAGGACACGTTGGTCTGTAGTGCGACCTGTAGCACAGTCAGAAGGCCGATAGTGAGGCGTTCAGCACCCAATCAGAACACGACACGTGAAACGGGTTTGAACTCCGAGGTCAGTGAGAGAACATCTCTGATACTGCGTCTGTTAACCACCTCAACTTATTCCTCTTTGTCTCTCACTGTAGACTCTTTCAGACACGGCCTTCTCTCTGGAAATGTTGTGGCAGTGGAACATGTTGAACACAGCACACATCAGAGTCTAAACTTCTGAAAATACATGTAAAATAAATGTATATTTAATGTGCTTTGGGACACAGTGTAAGACCATGGTATCAGTAAGCTGTATTAGCATTTATTAACCACAAGGAAAATAAATGTGTTTAATAAAACAGAAAGGAATCCTTTTCAGCTAAAGAAGAAATATTCTTCTCACAGCTTCGTATTTCAAGCGAGCGTACAGATGTGTTTTCATTAAAGATGGTTTCTCTTGTGTTGCAGGGCAACAAAAGAAATCTCAGAACTGAGTCACTTTAAATGTCCGACTTTCATTCATGCTCACTGCTTACATGATAAAACTCATTCGGTGCATTTAGATGCTCCTAAGTAACCTGAGTTCTACTTAAATGTCATGTAAATGAGAAACCTGGTTTCTGTGATCAGGGTGGGGGATTAGAGAAACCCGATCTCCACAGGTGGATTTCTCCTGCAGAAGGTGACTTCTTGGCCGTGTGAGCGTGTGCAGGACAAAGACTGCAGAGCGCGTTGATGATAGGAAAGATAATAGCGATGCATCCTCGTATTTAAAATCATTCATGAATTATTTTCTTTGGAAATATCTTCGAAATGTATCTGCATACTGTGGTTTTGTACATTAACCCAAAGACTTATGGTACAGGGCATCAGATGTGTCCTCTTACTACATTTAAGAAAAATTTAAATGGCTTTCGATCTCTGCGTCAAAGTCAGGGTGAAGAAAAAAACTCCAGTCTCTAACTTTTAGTTTGGGTAAGAAGGGAAAGTGCGTCACTGTTATTAAGTCGCCTTCTTCTGAAAGAAGGGGTTTTTATTAAATTTGGGTCCAAGACAAATCCAGACAGCTCAACAATAAAGCCTGACATGTCTTTCCACAGCATCGCTGCTGCTAACGGACCGATGACCCCGGTCATCAGGCGTCCTGCCTGCGACACGCAGCACGTCTCCGAGCTGGTTGTTGACCTCAGAAACAGGACGACTGATCCTCGTTAAAGCTTGAGAGGCGACGGGGAGGAGATAAATCGGCCATTTATGAATGCGTTCATGTTGTAGATCACGGGAATGAATTTTTCAATCAATCAATCAAACTTTATTTCTACAGCACCGTCCAACAACCGAAACTGAACCAAAGTGCTGTACAACATTACAAACAAGATAAAAAATAATAATGATAATAACAAATAATAATAACAGTACAAACAGGTCAGCAGAGCAACATTAAGATAAAGAGCAGTGTCGCAGGGCCGCTAAGTGTTAAAAGCTATTCTAAATAAGTTTGGCTTTGAACAAAGGAAGCTCAGTGATGAACGTAAGTCAGCGGGCAGAGAGTTCAGAGTTTCGGACCGGCCGCTGTTTGCCCCGGGACCTCCAGCAGATCGTAGAGCTCTGCCGGGTCGCCGAGGGCTCAAGATCTCACACAGAGAGGAAGGTGCGAGGCCACTGACCGCATTAAACTGAATTCTGAACTGGACGGGGAGCCAGTGCAGCGAGTACGGGACGGGCGCGATGTGCTCGTGTTTCCGACTGTTAGTGAGCAGGCGGGCCGCAGCGTTCTGCACAAGCTGCAAACGGTTTTCCTTATTTTCTTCACACTTCACTGAATTTGAGCAATGTGACCTTTTCCTCCTCAGATACTTGTAGGTTCCTCTCTGCTCAATGACACTGTGTTACAGACGGGGCAGTTCACTGATTGCAGGTTAAAACTGGACACGTATGATGACAGTCGGACGCAAAGAAGAGAGAAACATCTGTTGGAATCAAACTTGTGATCCCTGATGGCCGTTTTAGCTTCCTTTACGCTTTGCTGCTGGTTCTGTTCTGCTTACATTCTTTCTCTATCTTTTGTTCTGTTAGATATGAACAGCAGCTTCAGGTACTTTGTTTTTTAAGACACACACACACACACACATATATATATATATGTTCCTCAAACGAGGCGCTCGGCCCTCTGTTTCCACCGCAGTGAGTGCTGTAGTTCAGTGAGTTTGTAGGAGTTTACCGCCTGTCATGCTCTGTGTACAATGACGCGGCAGAAAAAGAGCAGCGATCGAATAAATGAGGTTCGACAGATGATTCGAATCATCCACGTTTAGACGGCCGCCTGAGAAACCAAGAAATGTAATGAAATGAGAAAACACTATCTAAGAGCGGGAGGTAACAAAGGGGGAAGTATGGCGGCTCCTCTGGAGATTCATGCTTTTGATGCAGCAGCAGGGAATCTGTTTCCTGGTCAGTAGATTTCATCTGAAGGGTTCGTAATGTTTTCCTTTTGAGCGACCGTCGTCTGCGTTCTGCCCACTCGGCTCTGCAGCCGGACGCCGCTAGCGGCTGATTCAGGAGAATATATAGTCCGACTGGAGCGCCGATTGTTTTAGTGCAGCCACTTTAAACCTTCCTGACTCACATCTCAGCCTCCACAGTACAAACACTCACACTGCCTGATCCACTGAGCTCTACTCTCTGCAGCCATTACTCCTGTTAGGCTCTCCTCACTTTCACTTCTTGTTGTGTTTGTTTTGTCATTTGACCCTTTTTGTTTCTCTGCACCTGATACTCGTCTCTCTTTCACTCTGACTGTATCTGTATCCATGTGAGCTGCGTGGCTCGATGGATGGCGTCTGACGGTCAGTCGGTCCACGTCTTCGGTCCAGACTGAAGCGTCTCAGCAGCTGCTGGACTGTGATGAGACGTGCTTCATCGTTCACGCTCCCCTCAGGATGAACTGTAATAACTCTGCTGATCCTCTGACTTTCCATCTAGCGCCACCATCAGGTCGCCACGTTAACGTGTCCGACACTTTGGTTTCTGACCGAACACCTGCAGAGCTGCTGACGCTCCCATCAGCCTCAGCTGCGCTCTGTGTCTACTGCTAACCAGCTAATGTTAGCATGCTAACAGGCTAAGCTAAGATTCATTAACATTTAGCTCAAAGCGCCACTGAGCCTACAGGAAGTGTCACAGAGTTACCAAGGAAACGTTCATAGAGAGAAGAGAAATCATCAGTTTACTTTATCGATCATTTATCGAGCAAAGCGTGTCAAGTATGAGGATTTGGACTTTTCTGATGTTTTATAGTCACAGTTGAGTTGTGGACCGTTGGACGGATAAAATAAGACATTTGATGACGTCACCTTGGAGAACTTGTGATGGGCATTTTTCACTGTTTTTGGACATTTTTTAAGCTATTATGAAAGAAAATTGAGAGGCTGAAGGATAATGCAGATTAGTTGCAGCCCCCGTCCTGGTATGATTCCTTCTTTGAAACGCCCTCCTCCCCTTCTTATCATTATAATCCCCCGTCATCTGTCCCTCTGTTTTTTCCCTTCACCCATGCTGTTGATGTTTGCCCTTCTCTCCTTCACAAGCTGCCACGCTTTTTTATTTTTGGCTTCCTTCGGCTCGCCCGAGACCAGACACATTTTCCTCTCCACGCTGGTATTTCAGGATTCAGATGATCGGTGGCTCCCTGAGCGCCTTCACCGATCACATCCCCCCCGTCCCCCTCTGGACCCCCCTTCTCTCAAACCGTCTGCCGTCAGGACTCATGTATGTGGCCTGCAGGGCGAGCACACACACATTAATACTGACCTCCCTCGCTTTCTCTTTGCTGCATGTGACAGCTTGCCGTGTGATATTTATTTTATTCCTGCACTCGGCAGTCTCTCTGAACTCAGCTGTGACTGCTCTTTAGTCATCTCTCTCTCTCTCTCTCGGCTTATATTTATATTTGCCTGCGATGAGAACATTGCTGCCGATGCAAAGTGTCGAACAGTTTGCGCGTGAACGAGAGCTCAAACGTGAAGCGAAGAGAAAAGGTGTGAGACCGCAAAGGGCAGCTTTTATAGCAATTACATTGTTTTATCGCTGCACTTATAAATGTGGCTGTTTGAAATGAACGACACCTCCTCTGTGATTTAACTCATCGTTCGGGCCGACATTTGAACCCTGGTGTTATTATAGACAGGACAGTAACAGACATGGACATGCAGCAGGACAAAGACTGCAGCCTCCTCAGGGGGGCGCCGGAGAGCTGAAGGGAGGCAAAGATACTGCAGGAGGTGGATCTGAGTCAGAAACCTCCCTCCTTCTCAGAGTCCTAACTTCGTCAGACCTGAACTCACATCGAGTCGTTCAGCGCGGCTCACACGTCCAGAGGACGTCATCGTCTCTGACGTCCGTCCAGAATAAACCTCATGAATCCACTGAGACAGCAGAGAAGAAAGCGGCTGCAGAAGCTGCCTGAGAATCCTGCTGTTTCTAAGTTTCCTTCAGTCTCGCAGTGATCCAGAGACAGCTGTCTGTCCGTCCACGGGTCCACTGCAGACAGGAGCTGCTGACTGCTGGTTCGGCTGCTCTGATGGGACAGTCTGACCGCATGTGGACACAGACGGGCTAACAGACGTGTCTGTAGAGAACAGCAGCACCGACCTGCAGCTGACATCACTGCAGACCGTCTGATGAGCTGTTACGGGTTCTTCTGATGGCTTTAGTGTTTTCTGTCGTCATGTTGGTGTGTGGGTGTCAGCGTGTTGATTTCCTCCATTTCCACACAAAAGTCAAATTTCACACTGGAGTTTTTTCCTTCTGCATTTCATCAGCTCAGAAATCCACTTTAAACTACAGGAGGAGATCCAGTCCACAGAGAAACAGGAGGGCGTCGTGGCCTTAATTATTACTGGGGGGGGGTCAGTAACCTGAACGGGTCGGACACAGAGTCTTAATGTGCTCTACTAGCTGGATCTTGTTTGTCTACAGTCTGTCGTCCATTGATCCTCCCAGGTGTTTACAGCTTTTAATTTTTCACTCTCCGTCGCCCCAGACTCCCCATCGTCCTTTTCTATACTAATGATGATCATTTGTCTTCCATTAACTCAGCACTGACCACAGGGGACAGTGCACACACACACACACACACACACACACACACACACACACACACACACACACACACGTTTGGTTTGGAAATTAGAAATTCCCACCGGCTCTCAGACTCACACAAAGGTCACTTATCACAAGTTGACAAGACCGTTCCTGCAGCGCCACACACACACACACACACACACACACACACACAATGTTAGCAGATGTGTGTGTGTATATATATATATAATATGCTCTTTCATGGACAGGCTTCTGGTCTGCAGGTTCAGGGTGTGTGTTGTGTTTCTGCAGTTTAAAGGTTGATGAGGCCCTCAAAGCTTCAGACGACATGTTTCCGTTATCTCTCATAAAGTCTGAGACAAAAACAGGTTTAAGATGTAACGAAAAGGAGGAGAAAGGAAGTTAAAGTTTCAGTTCGGACCCTGACGAGCCGGTGACGTGACGGAGGAAGGACAGACAGGAAACACGAACAGGACAGAGAGAGATTTATTATCACACTTAGTTTATACAGACGAGCTCCTAACAGTGGGACTGAAAGCTGTCGTGTGCAGCATCTCTGCACACAGAGTGTAAATGTGAAAAACTCTCATTTGACTCTGCGTTCACAGATTCACTCTGACGTTCATGAATCTGTCACTCGGCCTTTTACACGTCCTCTCTCGTGTTTGGGATAGAGAGAGCGGCCAGAACGGACTCCTCTCTGTTTAAATGTCACTACACTCACCTGGAGGCTGTTGTCAGAAAACCGTCTGTGGTCCTAATTAAACAGCTTACAAAGTGCTGTCTGGCAAAAAGTTCAGACCGCAGCGTTCAAAGGGAAACCGAAGCAGCCGAATACAGACAAACCCGCGTGTCTGCTGAGTTACGAACTGCGGCGTCGCTTTCGAAGACCCTTACACAAGATCTGATGCCGTAACACAGACTTGGTAGTCGCATTATACATGCCGACATGTCGAAGCTACGTTCGTGTTAGTTTTTCACGATGGCCTCGGTGTAGCGGTGCTGGTGGAGTCTGGAGGAGGTGGGCAGAGTGACAGCTGCTGAGGGAAATATCAGGAGGATATCGGAGCGAGGAGGAGGACGTGGGAGGGAAAGGCTGGTGTAAAATGCAGGTGCAGTATGGCAGAAATAATTGAAGATGAAGAGTGAAGATGAATCAGTGCAGGAGAAGCTATCAGTGTGCTGATGCAGGAGGAGGCAGACGAGCGGAGTTAATCATTTCAAAACGAATTCTGAATCCAATTTATTTTCATCATCAATCACCCTGCTGATTGTTTGTTTGTCATAAAATAGTGAAAATGACGTCTTCCAAAACCCAAAGATGTTTACTTTGTGAGACCGAGAAAAGCAGCAAATCTTCACATATGAGAAGCTGCAACCAATGAATTTTTGATTATCAAAAATATTTCTGATTAATCTTCGATATGTCTACAAATCGGCTGAGCTATATTTTCCAGTTTATGGATCTTACTTATAGAAGACACTTGAGGAGGAAACCAACTGGTTTAAAACATTTCTGCGTCTGTTTTTGTGTGTTTGTTCAAATGTAAAGACTCGTCAGGACGAGAAGAGGTTAATCCTGTGAACAATAACTAAGTGAAGCAGAGTAAACATGTTGGCAACGTTACTGATACGTGCAGCAGCAACATTAGTGTTTGATATTCACCTCTCTTCTGCTCACTGCGAGTGTGAACACATGAAGCCAGCTACGTCTCTCTGTTTCAGCTCCGTCCAGAATAAAGAGCTTTTCAAAATAAAAGCTGCTCAGTGAGGGTCGCCTCTCACTTTCTCTGCCATCGATCATTTTAAATGGCAGTACGGACGATCACGCGGCCGATCTCATTAACCTGGATTACTGTAGATTTTTGTCAGACGCCGTTGTGATTTATAAAATAATGATTTCATCAGCAGCAGCTTGTTAATGACGGCTGGTTAAACATGTTTAAGAGACGCGACTGAATCTCTGTTCGTCCTCGTTCAGTCGTCTGAGACAGGCGAGGAGAGAGACAGGCGATGGCGTTCTGATTCACGGTTAGTGGCAATGATCATTTCTGCATCACAGTTTTCCTTTTCTCTGAAAACACTATTCAGATCCTGATGATGGGACATTTGTTTGGTCTGTACCAAACAGACATGTTTCCGTCTGTCGGCCGCGGCGTCGCTGCAGCTCTGCAGCAGGTCATCGTAACGCTGCTTTGTCTCACATCTCACCTTCATCAGAAAACTGCAGCTTCTGCGATTTGGATATTGCACTAGGCCACATTGCGATGTCGATAATATTTCGATGAATTGTGCGGCCCTAATTGTGATGGTAGAAAAGCAGAGAATAAAACCTGAACCTCGTTACATTAATCTGATCTAACGTGTCGCTCTCAGATCAGTTTAATAAATAAATAATAAATAAATAAATAATAAATGAATATCCAGTAAAACTCTTCACATGCAGCACGAGAGTCCCAACTTACCGTCCTGTCAGTCAGCGTTTGTGCTCCGTCAGCAGGTGTGAAAATCTGTCAGTGGATTCACCGGAGAAGTCGGGGTGAATCACTCGCGCTCCAGGTGCCAAATATCAGCGAGCATTGTGTCTGTCGGAGAATATCCCGTCGCGCCTGAATGAAGCCGTGAGGAACATTAACGTAAACGGGCTCTATGTGATGCGTTGTCCGGTGGCCTCGCCTGCGTTGGCAAACAGCAAGCGAACACTTGCTGTAACATGGCGTGGTGTTGAGCGAGTTACAGCGCCACCTAGGGGATGACATCGTGGTTATTACTCAAAAGAAGACGGGCCTTTTGGATATTTGCTTTACAGACTTCGTCTCCCAAAGGACTGAAATAAGGCTGAAACGATTAGTCGATTAATCAATTAGTTGATCGACACAATAATAAGTTTTGATAATAGATGAATTGTTTCTTGATGAAAACTGACAAACATTTGTTTCCAGTTTCTCCGGCGTGAGACATTTCTGCTTTTCTCTGTTTTCTATCACAGTAAACTGAATGTCTTCTGGACTGGTGGTCCGACAGAACAAGACGTGGAGACTTTATCTTGGACTGTGGAGTTATTAAAAAAGACTTTAAAAAGATTCATCGATAATAGAAACAGTCGTTAGTTGCAGCCCGAGACTGAAAGATGAACTTCTAATTAATGTCGTGTTTTAATTGGGCTTTGGTCTGATTCAGGTACTTAATAGAGTCAACAATAAATTAATGAATTAATAAAGTCAGGTAGCAAACAAACATGTAATTAGACTTTATTAGTATAAGAAACTTAAGAATCAGAATCAGAAATACTTTATTACTTTATTATATTATACTTTATTACTTTATTAAGAGCAGTTGTCATGTGTAGTCATTTACCTAAAGTTTTCTAACCCTTTCACCTTTGGATGGTTCTGAGTTATACAGATGATGTTGTAGTGATCTATGAATGATACAACTCTAACATTTATACAGGGGGTCGGCGGGGCCTTAAAAAGCACGAAACGCCATTTTCTGAGGTAATACATTTTGTAGCTTGTTTCCTTTTTGTCAGACATAACCTCCTCAAGAGGACGAAGGCTCTGTAAGTCCTTTCACGGTGGGTGATTCTAATTTAAAAGGATTTCTAAAACTACAATGACTTTGTTTTCTGCCGTTTGAAGTCACAAAGGTGAACGTGAAATTTTAAGCCTCTTTTATTCGGCCAAATCCTTTGCAGTGTTCACTTCGAACAGATCGGAAAAGAAGAAGACTTGTCTGAGAAATAGTTGCAACCACCATACCAGCTTCCCAGACCGTCCAAAGAGGTTGAGTGCTAAAGTTTGCGCGTAGTGGGATTGTGTGTAGTTTATTTATAGAATCCTGTTCGATTCGACGTCATCTGAAAAGAACAACCGTTAGCGCGCTCACTGCTGCTT
Source organism: Siniperca scherzeri (assembly GCA_027580175.1). Classification (NCBI taxonomy): domain Eukaryota; kingdom Metazoa; phylum Chordata; class Actinopteri; order Centrarchiformes; family Sinipercidae; genus Siniperca; species Siniperca scherzeri. Next base: position 35,461,748 of record CM050843.1, on the reverse strand, counting down.
GATAACGTTCCACGCAGGTCCCTTTACACCCGGCTGCTAAACTGCCTAGCTGATGGGCAAATGCAGGTTTTCAGACAAATGGTTGGAGGACGTTGAACCGTGGCTGAGGCCTCTGGGAATAACTGGGATCGTACTCTGCGTGTGGGAAGGCCATAAGTGTCGCCTCGATGGGGATCAACGCTGTCCGGTCCCACGTGCTAAGTGCTAGCCACAAAGCCGTTATGGGACGCAGACAGCGAGTCTCTGTTGTGCATTTCTGTGGGGGGGTGGGCGGTGGGGGGGACTGTGACTGTGGTGCAAAGAAACATTCGTAGCTGCAAGCATGCAGGCCTACTAGCTTTGTGTCAGCACATCTGGTATATATAAATATAAATCAGTTGATGACCACAACAAACATCACAGTATGACACAATGCGGCCGACTAAAGCCGGGCACGGTATCCTCTGCAGAGCGAAGGACTATATTATATAGTTTATCGCTCAAATACGGCACGGACAGGTCGAATAGCAAAACAGCCACAACCGATGTATGCGAGAAGAAAAACAGAGCGCCTACAAGGGAGCCAGTCCTCATCAACAGCCATCACATACAACACAGAGCTAACTGGGAACAGCCGGACTAACCCCGAAGCTCACCAAGTTTCATATATTCAAATACAAGCACATGAAATTCTTGACCTCCATTTCCTTTAATTGTGCCGTAACATACATATAAATGACAATAGAATAAGGAATTGATATATAGTAGCCTAATAACAGCGTAAACACACATCCGAGGGGAGGGAAGACGAGGGGGGAAGACGAGGGGAGGGAAGACGAGGGGAGGGAAGACGAGGGGAGGGAAGACGAGGGGGCTGAAAGTGAAGAAAGGTTGTGAGGTGAAAACATATGAAGTGAACAGATGGGATGAAAAGTGCAGGAAAAGGCTGTGAGTGTGAGGAGTGGGTGTGATGGTGATGTTCCTCCAGAAATGTGTTTCCCTCGGCACCTGTGGTGTTAACTCAGACGTCCCATGATGCACTGGGGCTAAAGATGCTAATAGGGAAGTCAGTTGTGGAGTTATTCCAAGCTGTGAAAGGTGGAGGTATTGAAAACAACGTGGCTGATTTTGTTCTGAGTGTGTTCAGAGTGGCAGCAGATAAAGGTCAGTACGGAGACGGTTAAAGCAATGTTCACCATGAAGCTACAGCCAGCAGCCGCTTAGCTTAGCATAATGACAGTTTCCACTGTTTATGCTAAGCTAAGCTAAGCAGCAAGAAAGAGAAGAAGAGGGTTTCACTAAATGTTGAACTGCTCCTTTATTATTATAACAGGTTGACAAAAAGCTGGAGAATGGCCACAGAGGTGACACGGATGTCCTCACAAACTCAGAATAACCAGTTTTCTTTCTCCGTCGTAGCCGACCTGCGAAGAAGACCTCTGCCCCATCTGCTACGCTCACCCCATCTCTGCCATCTTCAAGCCCTGCTCCCACAAGTCCTGCAAGTGAGTCCACACACACAGATACACCTCCAGCCTCCTCACTGGGCCCAACCTGTTTTCAAATACGATCAATGAATTCCTTTTTTCATGCAGTAACTTTCCTCTTCACTGGCGTTGAAGAAACCGACATTGAAAGTTGAAGGAAATGTGTTCAACACTTCACTTAATCGATTATTGGACGTCAGTTAATTATTTTAAAAAATGACATAACACAAAGCGCACGTTTTTCCATAATAACCGTTTTTAAACTACGAGTACTGGCCTGCGCCATAATCTCCATAAAATCTAATAAACATAATTTAGATTATAATGACAAAATTTCACTTAAAATGTCAGTGCTGCGACTCCATTTTGTCGCTGTTCAACAAACAGTTAAAAATAAAAAGTTAGGTTAAAAATATTGAATATAGAACAATTCTGCACAACTTCCAGGCTAAATTAGATGAGACTGAACATTAAAACGTCTTTATTAATTAATTTGTTTGTCTTGTATCAACAAAAAAGGCTGTAGCTTTAAGTAGCTGTTATCAGGTAAACAAAAATAGCTTTCACCAATGTTTTTTTTTTAATGCATCTGGATGAGTCGCGTGCTGTTTGTTCACTGTAGTCCAGCTGCTGACAACACCTGCTCAGGTGGAACAGATGTCCCGCATCAATACTGTCAAGAGAGCCTTTCAGTACTTCTATCAAAAGACGGGCGGATGTCGCTTAGAACAGGGAAATGAGCTCCACCCCCTCGTCAGCACCACCCATCATGTTCCAGATGTGTTTGACTTGATGTCATTTAACTCTCTTAATGATATAAAAGTGGATGTTGTTACAATAATGTTTTCATACAATTGAACTTTAAGTGTTTGTACTACTAGTGGCCGAGGCTAACTATTTAGACTGTCCGTTACTTTTAGCTAACTGTTTAAAATGTTTGTCCGTTACTTTTAGCTAACTATTTAAACTGTTTGTCCGTTACTTTTAGCTAACTGTTTAAACTGTTTGTCCGTTACTTTTGGCTAACTGTTTAAACTGTTTGTCCGTTACTTTTAGCTAACTGTTTAAACTGTTTGTCCGTTACTTTTAGCTAACTGTTTAAACTGTTTGTCCGTTACTTTTAGCTAACTGTTTAAACTGTTTGTCCGTTACTTTTAGCTAACAATTTAAACTGTTTGTCCGTTACTTTTCGCTAACTGTTTAAACTGTTTGTCCGTTACTTTTAGCTAACTATTTAAACTGTTTGTTTTTAGCTAACTATTTAAACTGTTTGTCCGTTACTTTTAGCTAACTGTTTAAACTGTTTGTCCGTTACTTTTAGCTAACTGTTTAAAATGTTTGTCCGTTACTTTTAGCTAACTGTTTAAACTGTTTGTCCGTTACTTTTAGCTAACTGTTTAAACTGTTTGTCCGTTACTTTTAGCTAACTGTTTAAACTGTTTGTCCGTTACTTTTGGCTAACTGTTTAGACTGTTTGTCCGTTACTTTTAGCTAACTGTTTAAAATGTTTGTCCGTTACTTTTCGCTAACTGTTTAGACCTCTCTGTCAGCGCCCGATCCAAAATCGGTCCTGTCAGTCACAGAAGGTTACTGCAAAATGTGCCTGTTCAAAATACTAAAACTAAATCTTTCAAATCAAGATAACAAAATGGTTTTTAATCATTGGAAATTGAATTGTTCACTTTTATGTAATAAGAGATTTCCTAAAGTTATAAAGAACCTGAAACAGTGCCCGATCTGTGCCAACACCAGCCGCCTGACCCGTTCTGCACATGTGCGTACTTACTTCTGCCCGATTCGTACCACGCATGTGTGAACATTTTACTTGACAGCCAGCGAGTTAAAAATAAACAAACACAATATTATAGTATAAAAATAGGGAACTCTATAACAGAGGAATGTGATTTCAAAATAATGTATTATTTTTATATTATATACATCTGGAACATGTACTTTCATATATTGAATGAATTGAATTGAATGAACACAGAATTAAAACAAAACAGTTTTACGTATTTAATTACAAATGAAGTACGGATTATCCGAACTGTCACATTTCCAGTGAATAAAAACCGTTTTGTTGTCTTGAGTGTGAGTTTGGATTCACATCACGAGTAATTCTGAACAGGCACGTTTGCAGTAACCTTCTTTGACTGACAGGACCACCTTCTCCGCTCGCTTGCTAACTAGTTTTACGTTGTTTTCGATTCTAGTTTTCACTCAGACACAACACGTAGTGTTCAGGTGTTAGCAGACTCAATATGTGGACTCATTATTTTTAATCAAATCACAATTTCTTCTTTTTCAAACGATCGTTCCACGTACGCCCTCACCTCTCTGTTGTCGGTTAATATGTTCAATATATCGATTAACTGATTAATCATTGACATCCCTACACTATACACATCTGAAGTACTTGTGTTAAAGCAAATGGTACAGGAAAAATAAGAAAGGACATGTTTATTGTTTATTGTATTATAAAATAATATGTGAGATTCATCCTAAATGTTTCCTTTCAAGCTGGTCTCTCTCCTCCTCTCAGACTTTGAGCTGACGGTGCTTCGTTCACCTGAAGGCCTCATCGATCCCAACACACACACACACACACACACACACACACACACACACTGTGTGTGTGCTGTTTGTTCATTTAAAATCAATCCCTGAAACAGAGAAACACGTCAAACACACAAATATAAAAAAAATGTATCATCAGAATATATGTACACACACACTATACTGTATATTTGCTATATAATAAGTTTATACATACATATAGGTGTGTGTGAGTCAGCTGTTTGGTAACTGCTGATTGTGGCTGAAAACCTCTGTGGGCAGCAGACCTTGGTCCGATTCATACCTCAATACATATTTCATGTTATCCCGGAGGTGCGCTTGATTTAGCTTAGCTGGCACGCCAGCTCAGCAGTTGTATGGATTATTCTGGTGCTGATTGAGAGCGCTGTCACGAGGAGAAGACCCGAGCTGATTCTAATCACCTCCAAGGCTGATGTGTCTGTTTCTCTGAACTACAAGGACCCTCTCACACTTTCCCTCTACTTTAATTCTCTCTTTACCTCCTTTACTGCTCCATTAGGCAGCGAGGTCGCCTCGTAGTTGAAGAAGCACATGCTTTAACCAGAAAGTATGGGAAATGGGGGAGATGCCTCCCTTTAGGACATTTACTGAAAAGATACGAGGTTTGCGGTATGACTGTGTGTAAACCAAATTTAAAATTAAATGTAGTTCTTATAGCAGTCACAGTAGATTTACTTTGAATTTACCTTCGACATGATACATTGGTAATATATTGGGATCCCACGTCCGCTCCGTTCTTAAAGAAGAGCGACTGTTTTCATAAGCGGACCAGTCCGCCACCGGCCCGGACGGACCAGAGACTGGTCAGTCGACTTGCCCTGTACTGGCCCCGGGCCGTCGGTTATGTCGGACCCTGGCCCACCTCTAAATCCCCTCTGATACGCATCTTCGTTATAACGGTACATTGTTTGAGGGAACTATAACGTTAGCTAACTGGACGCAACCGTCACTAATGCTAACGTAGCTCCTCAGAGACTGAAGCTGTTCTTTTTCTCATTTTGACAATCTAACCGGTGACAACACGTTAGTTTAGGTTTTAAGGACTACGGCTGTCGGAAAGTTGTTGTTTATCTTGTTTAAATATGCAGAACTATAATTTTATGGGTTATTGTTGTTCGGACGATTAAGCTAAGATAGCTAATACGTGCTAACGTCAGTGTCTGTTTTCTCCACACTAACTGGCAGCTATACCACGTGATACCAACGCCGTTATACTATTGGCTCACAGGCCTTGTTAGAAGCAGGAAGCAAAGTCAGACGCAGAGATAAACAAAACATTCATTTGGACCCTTGAAAGTTTTTTAAAAAGGTCTGTGAATGTTTTTTTAAATATTCGAATACATAAAAATATCATTATAACCTTTAAGCTACTTTAATGAGGTTCAGTTCTAAAGATTTTCAGATTCAGAATAAACCATATTTCAGTTCTGTCACCTTTTCTACAGCAAGTCAGAAATACATGCTAGCTGTCCAAAGGTAACAAAATCCAACACCTGCAGCATACCGCTGACACCTGTAGCATACCGCTAACACCTGTAGCATACCGCTAACACCTGCAGCATACCGCTGACACCTGCAGCATACCGCTAACACCTGCAGCATACCGCTAACACCTGCAGCATACCGCTGACACCTGCAGCATACCGCTAACACCTGCAGCATACCGCTAACACCTGCAGCATACCGCTGACACCTGCAGCATACCGCTGACACCTGCAGCATACCGCTAACTCCTGCAGCATACCGCTGACACCTGTAGCATACCGCTGACACCTGTAGCATACCGCTAACACCTGCAGCATACCGCTGACACCTGCAGCATACCGCTAACTCCTGCATACCGCTGACACCTGCAGCATACCGCTGACACCTGCAGCATACCGCTGACACCTGCAGCATACCGCTGACACCTGCAGCATACCGCTGACACCTGCAGCATACCGCTAACACCTGCAGCATACCGCTGACACCTGCAGCATACCGCTGACACCTGCAGCATACCGCTGACTCCTGCAGCATACCGCTGACACCTGCAGCATACCGCTGACACCTGCAGCATACCGCTAACACCTGCAGCATACCGCTAACTCCTGCAGCATACCGCTAACACCTGTAGCATACCGCTAACACCTGCAGCATACCGCTAACACCTGCAGCATACCGCTGACACCTGCAGCATACCGCTGACACCTGCAGCATACCGCTGACACCTGTAGCATACCGCTAACACCTGTAGCATACCGCTGACACCTGCAGCATACCGCTAACACCTGTAGCATACCGCAAACACCTGCAGCATACCGCTAACACCTGTAGCATACCGCAGACACCTGCAGCATACCGCTGACACCTGCAGCATACCGCTGACACCTGCAGCATACCGCTAACACCTGTAGCATACCGCTAACACCTGTAGCATACCGCTAACACCTGTAGCATACCGCTAACTCTCACAGACGCTGGTTCAGTAAAAGGAATAAATGTGTAGTATAATAAATTACACTAAACGAGTTTCATACATTTCTTAGTTTGAGGTGAATGAGAGAAAAAGAGGACAAAATAAATATGTGCTACATCCGTGCAGTCGACAGATGACACATGTTTTCGTCTCTCAGACCGGAGGACAGCAGTGACGGTGACTGACCTCCATGTTTCCCCTCTCTGTTCTTTGTATAGAGCCTGTATCAACCAGCATCTGATGAACAACAAGGACTGTTTCTTCTGCAAAGCCACCATCACCGGGGTCGAAGACTACAGCAAGCCTGCCACCTCCTAACACACACACACACAGCCTCGTACTTCTGTCTTTGTGAGGACCGTCATCGACATAATGCTCACCCTAACCCAATTCTAGCTGTGAGGACCGGCCAAAATGTCCTCACTCTGTAGGTAAAAAAAAAAACGTGTTTCAGTCCTCACTATGTAGCAAGTACACACACACACACACACACACACACACACACGCACACGTTAGCTGTAAAGATCATAAAAGAAAAAGTGTAAAAGACGCTCAGCCATCTCAACCCTTCGAACATCAGACCTCATATCAGTGAACCCAAAGATTTCTCAGAGCTCTGCTCTGCGTGCACGCTGATTCTCCTCAGATCTGTAACGTGACCTGGGCGAGATGACCTGCACGGAGCCGCGCCACAAATGTGTGTCAAGTTATTGTCTTCATTTCTGGTTTGAAACGGGGAGTGTGACCGTACGACGGCCGAGTTAACCGGTGCCAGTCGTGTGTGTGTGTGTGTGTGACACTAAAGCCGAGCTGAAACTAAACCTGACGTAAAGAGATGCAGTTAGAAGTGAGGAAACCGACAACTTCTCACTGGAAGCATTTTCCCGTTGTGCTTTTTATTAATACAGTATATTAATTAGTCTGTCATGCTGACATGTTGGTCACATATTTACATATCTGGTAAATGTAAAGTCATCTGAAGGCAGTGGTTCCCAACCTGTGGGCCAGGACCCCGCAGGGGGTCACAAGGTCATCAAAAGGTGCAAATATTTTTAGCTTTTTTTTAAAAGTGAAACGAGGAAAAATCCGTTTCAGCTTGACGTGCTCACACTTCGTGCTTCATCTTAAGGTTGGAAAACACTTGCAGATGTTTCAGGTTTCGGTTTGTACAGATTTATACGACTGAATCTCTCAACATATCAGTAAGGTTTAACGCTGCAGCCGAAGCTACACACTTACAGATATTTTCCTCGCTGTATTCAGTCCGTCGGCTTTCTACACTCGCGACAACGGGCTTAAACCGTTCGGCAGGCGATCGCGTGTCTACAGCCGGGCAGACGCTGTGCGGGCGAGTCCCGACTTTAACTCCGAACTTCTGCTGGATTCTTTGTTGTTTGACGTTTAGTTTGAGGTCGCGACGTCTGATTAATCTGATCGATCCGCGATCGCTGTTCAGCGGTCTGATTTCCAACATGGCTGCTGTCAAAAGATCCGTTATTCCTGTAGTCGGCTTGCTTTAATATTACTGCGGGAGTATTTTACAACCTGATATCAAACCGTCTGTATCTGCGGCTCCTGATTTTACTTTGACTTCATAGTAGAGTTCGTAACGCTGCTTTTCGAGGACGCGGCCGTCCAGTTTGGATAAACTTTTTCGGGGGTTCGTTCAGTGTTTGTTCAGTGTGAGCTCCACGTCTGACCGGTCGAAGCAGAAAGATTAAAACAGGCAGTGTGAGATTAATAAACAGCGTCTGTCCAGCTGAACTCAGCTGACTGTAGCGTTGATGCAGTCACACAGATTTCTATTATTAATACAGTTTCTGGTGGTTTTTCTTACCCAGAAAACAAAAAACCAGCCATCATGTAGACCGATGACAGGACACACACACACACACACACACACACACACACACACACACTGAGGCAGCCAACAACTCCCCAATAAAAAGTCAAGTCCTCGGTGGGAGGACAGCAGCGTCCTTGAGTGTGAGAACTAGCTGTCATATTAGCACAACAAGTCACCTCTACCTGTCAGCCAGGTACACACACACACACACACACACACACACACACACAGGATGGCAGGCGTGTACCACATATCACCTTTACCTCTGTGCACACACTAACACAAAGACACACAGGCAGGGAACAATGGAAAAAGTCATACCTCACCCTTCCTATGGATGGATTACTGAACGGGCCTACCAGGTACAGACCCAGGGGCCCGGAGGGGTCAGGGGGCCCCTGGTCCAGAGACTCTTGACTAACATTTAACATTTCTTGTTAGAGGGTCAATCGGACAAACGTTTGTACGCGTCTCTTTGAGTCGGGGGGGAAAGAGGGGTGGGGGGCCTTTGTCTCATAATCCATCCACGACCCTACGAACAGGTGGGCAAATACTGTCACACCAATGTACTGTAACACACATTACGGGTGCAGGGAGTCGGTTTACAGCCATTGTAACTTAGAAAACAGACTTTTTAATACTGTAACACACACATTTATACACACACACACACACACACACACACTCCCCCTCTAAGCAAAGTCACTCATAAGCTGTTGGATAGAAACAAACGTGATGAACTTGGTTTCTATTTAAAGCAAAAGTTCAACTTGTTGTGAAATACTCTTCTTCTCTTGCTTGCTGAGTGTCTGAACGCTAAATATGAAGCTACAGCCAGCCGCTGGTTAGCTTAGCTTAGCTTAGCATGAAGACTGGAAACAGGGAAAACTGTTAACCGGCTCTAGCTTCATATTTTTCCCCAAAATATTAAACTATTCCTGATTGATATTTGGTTGAAGCTGCTTTGATACACCTGAACTTTCCACTGTGTAACTCGGATAAATATTCGGAGACTTGCAGTACTTTTCTGCAACCTAAAGGGACAGTTCACGCTAACAGGAACCGTTTTGTCTGCGATGGCTCTGACGTATTATGGGCTCGTGGAGAAACCTGGCCGTTATCGCTGTCATTGAAATGATTGGGATCTTTGGGAATGTGTATGTATAAACTTCATTTCATTGAGCCGGAAACTGAGCCCACGTCAGATTTAACCTTCCTGACTGGCTTCACACTAAAGTGTCAGTTTCTAATATGTGAGTCTGAGGACAAACTTTCAAATCTCGACTTGGATTCGTTTATTTCCTGCATGTTCAGACGCTTCTGATAACTATGTGTTTGACTATTGTTAGCAGTGTGAAGGCTCAATCAAATTAAAAGTAAAATTACAAATAAAAAGGAAATTGGCTATAGAGGTGATGTTTCACGCAGCACATAAATCATAATATCAATTTTCTTTTTACTTTAAATAGTGGAGCATGGCCTGGTTTATAGATATTCTGCCCAGAATTCAAATTAAAAATACTATTATTTTAGTACTCAGAAAAAACAAAATTACTTTCTATCTTAGTTCATTTTCTCTGTTACATTTCTTCATGTGTTTGTTGTGTATTTGCATGTTTTTCGTGGTTTTCCTTTTCAGTTACATGTTGAATGACAACTACAATAGAACAATGGTTTGTTTTCTATTTTAATTTTAATTCTGGGTAAAATCATCCTCCATAATATTGCAGCTAGAGTAAATGTATTTGAAATGTTGCTTCTTTTTTTTTTCCCACACAGCTAAAAAGCACATTAGGACTATTTCACTTCTTTGGAACATTTCGCAGATTGTTTTAATTTCTCTCTCTGGTGTTTTTGAAAATTAACTGCGATTTGTTTCACATTTGTTTCTGTGCAAGTTTTTATTGTCCAAAAAGTAATAATAATAATAATTTTGGCCCTCCAAAGCCCCACAGAGTGAAGCTCCGGTGACATAACGTTACACTGACAGATGACTGATGCACCTAATATTCGAGACCTACAGAGAAAAGTAAAAAGATGTCAACTCAAAGGTTTTGTGAGAAAGTGTGAAACTAAAGGGCTGTCTGACGGGGAATGTGGATGGACGTGGAGCATGTTGTCAGAGGTCTCGGGGCCCTCGCTGATGTCTGTGTTTTCCTCACTATATGAACTGATAGCGGTACTTATATTCAAAGCATGTATTTGCGTGAACAGAGTGATTAATGTGCAGGTTTACAGAGCGCTTCGTGGTGCTGCTGAAGGGATGTTAAAGGCTGCACTCAGCAGTTTTACACTGTTGTGTTTGTTGTTTCTGTTTACCCATTTATCTTATTCTGGGCTGAGGGAGGGAAGAGGAGATGCCGGGGATGGACAGACTTATTGCTTTCTATTTCTCCTTTGTGAGTGAGAGTGCACATATATTGACAATGTAACTGCATTAAATTATTTATCCTAAACCGACGACCGGCCGAGTGTGCTGTTCTTTTTGGAGGGAGGATGAAGACAGGAAGGGATTCGAGTAATAAAAATTAATGTCAAATGTGTGAATATATATACACATACGTACATACATATATACACATTTATATATATATATATACACATACGTACATACATATATACACATTTATATATATATATATACACATACGTACTTACATACATGCATACACACATTAATACATATACAAATATATATACATGCATACATAAATATAAACATACATATATAAATACATACATATATACACACACACATTTAAACATGTACACAAACATATACATGCATACATATATACACATACATACTTAATTACACATACATACATACAAGCACATATACAGACATTCATATTTAAACATATACATATATTTAAACACACATACAGTACAGATTAAAAGTTTGGACACACCTTCTCATTCAAAGAGTTTTCTTTATTTTCATGACTATGAAAATTGTAGATTTACACTGAAGGCATCAAAACTATGAATTAACACATGTGGAATTATATACATAACAAAAAAGTGTGAAACAACTGAAAATATATGTCATATTCTAGGTTCTTCAAAGTAGCCACCTTTTGCTTTGATTACTGCTTTGCACACTCTTGGCATTCTCTTGATGAGCTTCAAGAGGTAGTCACCTGAAATGGTCTTCCAACAGTCTTGAAGGAGTTCCCAGAGATGCTTAGCACTTGTTGGCCCTTTTGCCTTCATCTGCGGACCAGCTCACCCCAAACCATCTCGATTGGGTTCAAGTCCGGTGACTGTGGAGGCCAGGTCATCTGGCGCAGCACCCCATCACTCTCCTTCTTGGTCAAATAGCCCTTACACAGCCTGGAGGTGTGTTTGGGGTCATTGTCCTGTTGAAAAATAAATGATGGTCCAACTAAACGCAAACCGGATGGAATAGCATGCCGCTGCAAGATGCTGTGGTAGCCATGCTGGTTCAGTATGCCTTCAATTTTGAATAAATCCCCAACAGTGTCACCAGCAAAGCCCCCCCCCACACCATCACACCTCCTCCTCCATGCTTCACGGTGGGAACCAGGCATGTAGAGTCCATCCGTTCACCTTTTCTGCGTCGCACAAAGACACGGTGGTTGGAACCAAAGATCTCAAATTTGGACTCATCAGACCAAAGCACAGATTTCCACTGGTCTAATGTCCATTCCTTGTGTTCTTTAGCCCAAACAAGTCTCTTCTGCTTGTTGCCTGTCCTTAGCAGTGGTTTCCTAGCAGATATTCTACCATGAAGGCCTGATTCACACAATCTCCTCTTAACAGTTGTTCTGGAGATGTGTCTGCTGCTAGAACTCTGTGTGGCATTGACCTGGTCTCTAATCTGAGCTGCTGTTAACCTGCGATTTCTGAGGCTGGTGACTCGAATGAACTTATCCTCCGCAGCAGAGGTGACTCTTGGTCTTCCTTTCCTGGGGCGGTCCGCATGTGAGCCAGTTTCTTTGTAGCGCTTGATGGTTTTTGTGACTGCACTTGGGGACACTTTCAAAGTTTTCCCAATTTTTCGGACTGACTGACCTTCATTTCTTAAAGTAATGATGGCCACTCGTTTTCTTTACTTAGCTGCTTTTTTCTTGCCATAATACAAATTCTAACAGTCTATTCAGTAGGACTATCAGCTGTGTATCCACCTGACTTCTGCACAACACAACTGATGGTCCCAACCCCATTTATAAGGCAAGAAATCACACTTATTAAACCTGACAGGGCACACCTGTGAAGTGAAAACCATTTCAGGTGACTACCTCTTGAAGCTCATCAAGAGAATGCCAAGAGTGTGCAAAGCAGTAATCAAAGCAAAAGGTGGCTACTTTGAAGAACCTAGAATATGACATATATTTTCAGTTGTTTCACACTTTTTTGTTATGTATATAATTCCACATGTGTTAATTCATAGTTTTGATGCCTTCAGTGTGAATCTACAATTTTCATAGTCATGAAAATAAAGAAAACTCTTTGAATGAGAAGGTGTGTCCAAACTTTTGGTCTGTACTGTACATACATGCATATATATAAATATACATATAGAAATACATTGATACATGCATATATACATCAAATATACATACATATATACATGCATACATATATACATTCTTACATGCATATATACACATACACATATAAACATCTACACACATATATATACAAATGCTTTGGGGGTGTTTTTCTGCACGTGGGACAGGGCGACTGCACTGTATTAAGGAGAGGATGACCGGGGCAATGTATTGCGAGATTTTGGGGAACAACCTCCTTCCCTCAGTTAGAGCACTGAAGACGGGTCGAGGCTGGGTCTTCCAACATGACGATGACCCGAAGCACACAGCCAGGATAACCAAGGAGCGGCTCTGTAAGAAGCATATCAAGGTTCTGGCGTGGCCTCGCCTGTGTCCAGACCTAAACCCAATAGAGAATCTTTGGAGGGAGCGCAAACTCCGTGTTTCTCAGCGACAGGCCAGAAACCTGACTGATCTAGATCTGTGTGGAGGAGTGAGCCAAAATCCCTCCTGCAGTGTGTGCAAACCTGGTGAAAAACTACAGGAAACGTTTGACCTAATTGCAAACAAAGGCTACTGTACCAAATATTAACATTGATTTTTTCAGGTGTTCAAAAACTTATTTACAGCTGTATCATACAAATAAATAGTTAAAAAATCATACATTGTGATTTCTGGATATTTTTTTTAGATTATGTCTCTCGCAGTGGACATGCACCTACGATGACAATTTCAGACCCCTACATGATTTCTAAGTGGGAGAACTTGCAAAATAGCAGGGTGTTCAAATACTTATTTTCCTCACTGTATGTGTGTTTGTATATATGTGTATTTATGTGTGTGTAAATATGTATGTATATGTGTGTTTATGTATATGTATGTATGTATACATGTATATATATATTTATGTATGTATATATGTGTACATATACTTGTATGTATGTATGTATGTATGTATGTATATAAGTGTATGTGTATATATGCATATATATGTGTGTATATGTATAAGTGTATGTTTATATATACATGTATGTATGTATGTATGTATATTTATGTATGTATGTTTGTATATATGTGTATGTAAATATATGTATGTATTTTTAAACATGTATGTCTATTTGTATATATGTATATATGCTTGTATAAGTGTATATAAGTGTATGTGTATATATGTATGTATGTATGTATGTTTTTATATATGTGTATGTAAATATATATATATAAATGTGTATGTATGCATGTATATATATACGTATGTGTATATGTATATATGTGTATATATGTATGTATGTATGTATGTATATTTATGTATGTATGTTTTATATATGTGTATGTAAATATATATATATAAATGTGTATGTATGTATATATATACGTATGTGTATATGTATATATGTATGTACTCATATATGCATGTATGTATGTATATAAGTGTATGTGTATATATGCATATATATGTATGTATGCATGTATATATATGTGTATATATGCTTGTATATATGTGTATGTAAATATATGTATGTATGTTTAAATATGTATTGTGTATGTATGCTTGTATGTATGTGTAAATATGCATATATGTGTATATATGTATAAATGTACGTGTATGTATGCATGTATGTATGTGTATATCTATTAATGTACTAATGTATTAACATGTGTATGTATATATGTATGCATGTATGTATGTGTACATATACTTGTATTTATGTATGTTTGTATATATGTGTATGTAAATATATGTATGAATGTTTAAATATGTATGTTTGTATATATGTGTATGTAAATATATGTATGTATGTGTAAATATGTATGTATATATGTGAGTATGTATGTATAAATGTATGTTTATATTTATATATGCATGTATGTATATGTATATTTGTATATATAAGTGTGTGTATAAGTGTTTGTATATATATGTGTGTAGATGTTTATATGTGTATGTGTATATATGCATGTATCAATTTATTTCTATATGTATATTTATATATATACATGTATGTATTTACATATGTGTATATGTGCATGTATGAATGTGTGTTTAAATATATGTATATATGTTTAAATATGAATGTCTGTATACGTGTATATGTGCTTGTATGTATGTATGTATGTGAATATGTATTCATGTATGTATGTGTGTGTAAATATGTATGTATGCATGTATGTATATATTTATGTATGTATGTATATGTATATATAGTTGTATGTATGTATGTATGTATGTATGTATGTATATATGTGTATGTAAATATATGTATGTATTTTTAAACATGTATGTTTGTATATGTGTATGTAAATATATGTATGTATGTGTAAATATGTATGTATATATGTGAGTATGTATGTATAAATGTATGTTTATATTTATATATGCATGTATGTATATGTATATTTGTATATATAAGTGTATGTGTATATATGCTTGTATATATGGATGTATGCATGTATGTATATATGTATGTATACATGTATGTATGTGTGTATATGTGTGTATATGTGTGTTTAAATATATATATATGTATATTTATATATATACATGTATGTATGTATTTATATATGCATGCATGTATGTATTTACATATGTGTATATATGCATGTATTTTATGCATACATGTATGTATGCATGTATGTATTTATATATGTGTGTTTAAATATATGTATGTATATATGTTTAAATATGAATGTCTGTATACGTGTATATATGTTTAAATATGTATGTATAAGTGTATGTATGTATATTTATGTATGTATACATGTATATATATGTATGCATGTATGTATATATTTATGTATGTATGTATATGTGTATATATAGTTGTATGTATGTATGTAAATATATATATATGTATATATTTATGTATGTATATATGTATGTTTAAATATATATATATATTTATGTATGTATATATGCTTGTATAAGTGTATGTGTATATATGCATGTATGTATGTATGTTTTTATATATGTATGTAAATATATATATATAAATGTGTATGTATGCATGTATATATATACGTATGTGTATATGTATATATGTGTATATATGTATGTATGTATGTATGTATATTTATGTATGTATGTTTTTATATATGTGTATGTAAAT
The DNA here is from genome assembly GCA_027580175.1 of Siniperca scherzeri. Classification (NCBI taxonomy): domain Eukaryota; kingdom Metazoa; phylum Chordata; class Actinopteri; order Centrarchiformes; family Sinipercidae; genus Siniperca; species Siniperca scherzeri. The sequence goes on along the minus strand of CM050843.1, from coordinate 35,445,756 downwards.
ATATATATATAAATGTGTATGTATGTATGTACGTATATATGCATGTATATATATATGCATGCATGTATGTATTTATATATGTGTATATATGCTTGTATATATGTGTATGTAAATATATGTATGTATGTTTAAATATGTATATATGTGTATATGTACGTGTATATATGCATGTATGTATAAGTGTATGTATGTATGCATGTATGTATGTGTACATATACTTGTATTTATGTATGTTTGTATATATGTGTATGTAAATATATGTATGAATGTTTAAATATGTATGTTTGTATATATGGATGTATGCATGTATTTATGCATACATGTATGTATATATCCTATTGAGATGCTGTGGCGTGACCTTAAAAAGGCAGTTCATGCTTGAAAACCCTCCAATGTGGCTGAATTACAACAATTCTGCAAAGATGAGTGGGCCAAACTTCCTCCACAGCGCTGTAAAAGACTCACTGCAAGTTATCGCAAACGCTTGATTGCAGTTGTTGCTGCTAAGGGTGGAGCAACCAGTTATTAGGTTTAGGGGGCAATCACTTTTTCACACAGGGCCATGTAGGTTTGGATTTTGTTTTCCCGTAAAAATAACAACCTTCATTTAAAAACTGCATTTTGTGTTTACTTGTGTTATCTTTGACTAATATTTAAATTTGTTTGATGATCTGAAACATTTAAGTGTGACAAACATGCAAAAAAATAAATCAGGAAGGGGGCAAACACTTTTTCACACCACTGTAGTTCATTGTGCCATCCTGTATTTTATGTACATTCAAACAGGTTTTGTTGTCTGCTCATTAACTTCAGATAAACTAACAAATACATTTTTATACCTAACGAGGAATTATGAATGGATCTGTTAATGTCCAGTATGAACATGAGGAATTATTACAGCAAGAAAAACTGATTTTTCATGCGGGCACCTGACTGTTGTTTCAAGACAGACAGACTTTAAATGCCAAAGTCAACCTCAGCAGGTATAACAGCAGCTGCATGCCACGGCCTCGTCTGTTAAAACTGGATTCAGAAGAATGTGTGTATGTGTGTCCCCTGTTGGTCTGTCCAGTAACCGAACACCAGAGTTTATAGATCGAGACAGAAATAGCTGCACCACAGAAAGCAGAGAGGGACAGAAATAAAGAGGAGGACGACGAGGTAAAGATAGAGGAGAACTGCACAAGGGCACTGATAGCAGCACGGTGTGTATTTATAGTGGAACAGGAGCCTTTTCCTCCTGATCGATGGAGAAGCAGAACAGCACAGGACCTGTCCACTAATGGTGTGTGTGTGTGTGTGTGTGTAAAATATTAATGGTCAATAAGAAAGACGGAGCAAAGAGAGAAAGTTTCAGCAGCTTTGACCTGCAAGAAATGCATCTGCACCATGTGCATTTAATTTAGAATTTAACAATAGTAGTAATAATAGAAATAAGGCTGTAACTTAACAAAATGTGGAAAAAGTGAAGCGCTGTGAATACTTTCCGGATGCACTGTACATTATATATATAAGTTCAGTTAACAGTCGAGGTTGTTATTGGTATTTATGTTATTTAATGTGTAATTAAATAGTGAAATCACTCAAATAAAATTTTGGGTCTATTTAAGAAAGGAACTAAATCATATTATTATTTCTTTCTTTTTTGTGGAGGCAGCTTTACGTGTAAAGCACTTTGAATTGCCTCTGTGTTTGACAGATGTTGTACATCAGGTGAAAAAACGCATTAAAACTACATTTAAAACACAATGAAAGGAACATAAAATGAAGTAGAATAAAATTTGATTAAAATGATTAGCTAAAAGAAAAGACTAGACGTACACTTACACTACAGTAATAAGATTAAATGCTGCAAATTCAATCAAAGAAATAAAAGTGCCTCAGAGAAATGAATCAATCAAAGGAACCAGAGAACAGCAGAGTTTTTCATTTAGATTTGAAAGTAACTAAGTACTTAAGTAAAGTACAAGTATCATAGAAAAGGTTTCAGTCTGAAACCTTTTCTACGATGGAACACTCCTGAACGAATGAGGGACTACACCGTCTTAAAGTACAAGTACGTCAAAACTGTACTTAAGTATTTCCATGTTATACTACTTTATATTTCTACTGCACCACATCTCAGAGGGAAATATTGTACTTTTTACTGCACTACATTTATTTGATAACTTTAGTTCAAAACTAACTTTTAGCAGATTCTGATTATTAATAGAAAATATAATCAACAAATAAATGATGATGCATTATTATAAGTTAAAATGAGCTCCCCCTTCACCAGCTGCAACATGAACGTGATGAAGACATGAATGCATCAATAATTATAATCCAGTAATATATATTATTCTGCATAATGAGTACTTTTACTTTTGGTACATTTTGATCTAATACTTTAGTACCTTCACATAAGTAAGATTTTGAATGCAGGACTTTTCCTTGTAACAGAGTATTTCTGCACTGTGGTTTTACTACTTTTACTGCAGTAAAAGTTCTGAGTACTTCTGTGACTGTGAAAGTGTGAGTGGAGCTTCAACCAGCCGACTGCTTCCTAAAGATCAAACCGACCAACCGGCTTCAGTTTCTGCTCCTTGTTACCGAATACAGATTTCTGTCTGGTCTTTATGTAACTGAAGGAAATGTATTGCCTTGAACTAAATCAATAATACTAATAATAATAATAATAATAATAATAATAACTGCATGACTGTAGAAGGAATAAGGAAGTACTGGCCGGACGAAGTTTCAGTTTTAAAAAGACAAAAAGAAGGTTTGGAATCTTTTATAAAATATATTAAATCATAAAGCAACATAATTCATTATTACAGGTGAAATGGCTCCACACAGGTGTTCTCTCAGGACTGCTGATCATCGGGGATAAATGAAAACACCTGTGCAGGTGTGCAGGGATTTTTAGAATAGCTTTGTTAGCTTTGTGGCTATGACAATAGCTGAGATAATAGTATGACAATAAAAGAGTAAAATAAGTGATGGGATTGAGATTAAGGGCTCTTCTCCCTCTCTCTGAAATATGACCTGAAACTGCAGCTCAGCAGAGTCTGACAGTGTGCTGCTGCCCCCTACAGGACTGTCGTCTGCACAACAAGCAGGCTGCATGTCAGATCTGACATAACAGTATGTTAACAGTGACAATGCTAACATGCTGATGTTTAGCAGGTATAATGTTTACCATGTTCACCATCTTAGCATAGCATGTTAGCATGCAAACATCAGTTAATTAGCAGTAAACACAGAGTGCAGCTGAGGCTGATGGGAACGTCATCAGCTCTGCAGGTATTTGGTCAGAAAACAAAGTGTTGGACACGTTAACATGTCGACCTGATGATGGCACTAGAACCTTGAAAGTTCAATTACCACAGAGTTATTAAACTGTGGTCAAACTACCAAATGAACCTGGATAAAGATTCAGATTTCTTACAATTTAATACTGTCCTTCAAACAAGAAGGACTCGAACCTAAAAGCAGGAAGACAAGACAGATGAAGTTGAGTTGACTCATTGTTTAGCATGCAAACATTCACCTCTCCCTGTGGCACAAACAAAGCTAATTGCTTTTTATTCCAAATATCATACAAGCCAAGACTCTGAGCCGCCTCCAAGCTGTTTACACCCTGATACTCCCCCTCCAGTGTTCAACCAACTACTGATGTCTCAGTTGGCTGCTTCACTGATGCTCATTCACTCAGAGTCAGTGTTCACATGAAGACAGAAGAAATCTTCTTACCCACTGCCTACACCATTCCCTGGTACCTGTTACAGTACAAACTACCCCTCTCCAACAATACTCCACGTTACCCCTTTCCCAGAATATTCCCAGGTTTTCACTAAGTTATATTTGAACTCCTCCACCGAGTTCAAACTACTTTGAACATAACCAGCTGTTGCAGCAGCCTGCTGCACACCATCAGTCCACATATCCAGCAATGAATCAAGACTTTGGAATGAAACACAACCTGTTTTACAGGTGAAGCGACAGCATTTAGCAGAGGAGGTCTGACAGAGCTCCACCCCTCACCTGACTCACCTGAGACAAACCAGGAAACAGTCAGTTCCTGTTCAGTTCTCAGTGAGAAGAGACGCAGCGACAGACAGACGGTAAGATTTACCTTCATTACAAAGCTGTGACTTCAGCTGAGGGAGGACAGTTACAGGGGGGAGTACTGAAGAACTGAAGCACTGAAGTAGAGAAATACTTCAACTGCAACCTGCTGCTGATTGAAAAACACTCAGAGACTCAAAGTGAAAGTACCTGAGGCAACTTTCTACAGCAGGGAGGGGAACACAACTGTCCTGTTGTAACGTGCTGTCTGCTGTGTTTCAGCTTCACTCAGAGACAAAATGGCTTCCAGATCAGAGAAGGAACTCTGCTGTCCGGTCTGTCATGAGGTCTTTAAAGACCCTGTTCTTCTGTCATGTAGCCACAGCTTCTGTAAAGCCTGTCTGAAGAGCTGGTGGAGAGAGAATCCAGCACACGAGTGTCCAGTTTGTAAGAGAAGGTCTTCAAGGTCAGAACCACCTTTAAACCGGGCATTAAAGAACCTGTGTGAGGCCTTCTTACAGGACAGAGATCAGAGAGCTTCAGAGGCTCTCTGCAGTCTGCACTCTGAGAAACTCAAACTCTTCTGTCTGGACCATCAGCAGCCAGTGTGTGTCGTCTGCAGAGATTCAGAAAAACACAGCGACCACAGATTCAGACCCATCGATGAAGCTGCACGACAACACAAGAAGGAACTTCAGGAAACTCTGGAGCCCTTAAAGAAGAAGTTACAGGTTTCTGAACAAGTTAAAGTGAAGTTTGGTCAAACAGCAGAACACCTGAAGGTCCAGGCCCGACACACAGAGAGGCAGATTAAGGAGCAGTTTAAGAAGCTTCACCAGTTTCTAGAAGAGGAAGAGGAGGCCAGGATGGCTGCACTGAGGGAGGAAGAGGAGCAGAAGAGTCAGATGCTGAAGGAGAAGATGGAGGCTCTGAGCAGAGAGATAGCAGCTCTTTCAGACACAGTCAGAGCCACAGAGGAGCAGCTGAGAGCTGAAGACGTCTCATTCCTGCTCAACTACAAGGCTGCAGTGGAAAGAGTCCAGCAGCGCCCCCTGCTGGAGGATCCACAGCTGCCCTCAGGAGCTCTGATAGACCAGGCCAAACACCTGGGCAACCTGACCTTCAACATCTGGAACAAGATGAAGGACATGGTCTCCTACACTCCTGTGATCCTGGACCCAAACACTGCTCAACCAGAACTCATCCTGTCTGAAGATCTGACCAGTGTGAGACGAGGAGAAGAGCAGCAGCTTCCTGACAATCCAGAGAGGTTTGATGATTACTGGTCTGTCCTGGGCTCTGAGGGCTTCAACTCAGGGACTCACAGCTGGGAGGTCGAGGTTGGAGACAGTACAGGCTGGTTACTGGGTGTGTTAGCAGAGTCTGCCCAGAGGAAGGGAGGCCTACTGTCTGAATTATGGGGAATATGGTTCTATGGAGGTAAATACTCAGCACGCTCACCATCAGCTCGACCCACTGCTCTCCGAGTGCAGAAGAAGCTCCAGAGGATCAGAGTGAATCTGGACTGGAACAGAGGAACGCTGTCGTTCTCTGATCCTGATACTAACACACACATACACACCTTCACACACACTTTCACTGAGAGGATGTTTCCATACATTATGACTGTGGATGAACTGCAGATATCAGCAGAGAAGGTCTGTGTGACAGTGGAACAGAGCAGTTAGAGATAAAGAGGATGATTATATTTATGATGATGTTTATTTCTTAAAGGGAAAAGTCTCTGAATTGAACGTGTGAAGCTGCACCTGTCCTCCTGCTGCCTCATTATTACATTATTATATATGGACTATAAGAGAACAATGTATAATAATAATATATAATAATAATAATATATAATTCTGTTAGCAGGACTGCACCTTTGTATTACTAGTAAAGGTATAAATAGTGTGTATATATTATTTTATTGGTTTTTTAGGGTCATCTTTCAGTATCAGCAGTGTGTTTCTGCCCCGTTGATGATGGTAACAACGTGTTTCGATGTTTGCTATCAGAGCTCCAACCAATCAGAAGCTTCTGTAGAAACTAAACTAAAACTGTTAAATCTTGGTTTTCGTCACACATGAACCTTCCCTCCTTCTCCGATCACTTCTTCCTTTATATCTGCGTTACGTTTCACCGGCCTCAGGCTTCAACGCAGTGCTTCTCATATATTACATCTCGTCAGATGTGTCACTTACAGTGTGCTGTGTCAGATACATCATATGTTACCGGGAGGTCTCACACCGCAAACCTCACCACACTCGGTCCTGTCAGTTCACTTCCATGTTTGTCCAGTTTGAAGAACCTTAAATTTGTGCTTGAGTTCAGTGTGCAACCGTGAAATGTTTCCCCCTCAGCTGCTGCTGTTCCCTGTTCTGACAGCAGGTGGGAGTGTTGAGCTTCTCTCTTTTCTTCTTCTGAACGATTTATCAGCGTGTACCTCCCTCTCTCCTCTCTGTGTGCTGTGTCTGTATATGTACATGTGTGTACATGTGTGCGTTTGTGTTGGGGGGGGCAGTCCAATCAACAAATGTCATCTATCTGATGATCCTCGTCAGGCCGATTTTCATCTTACATGTCCGTGCCTGCCGTGTGTGTGTGTGTGTGTGTGTGTGTGTGTGTGTGTGTGTAATGTAAGTGTCTCTGAGTTTTATGCGTTTTCACTTTTGCATTCCTTCCTCTGCTGAGCACCTTAAAACACACACACACACACACACACACACCTTTTTCCTGGTCGGCTGAGCTCTGATTTGCTGCTGCAGTTTGCCACAACAAGGTCACGCCTGCAGACAATTCATTGTGTGTGTGTGTGTGTGTGTGTGTGTGTGTGTACACAGAGGTTTTGCCAGTGGTGGAAGAAGTACTCAGATCATTTACTCAAGTAAAAGTCCCACTACAGCAATGTAAAAATACTTCAGTACAGAAGTATTATCAGCTGAATGCACTTCAAGTGTCAAAGTAAAAGTAAACAAAGTAGTTGGATGATAATAAAACCTTGAGTCTTGTACATTGCGTACGATGTGTTTTAATGTGGCTTCTCTGTTCACACTCAACAGAAACACTGAACCCCCGGTCAGGTTCGTCTAGTGACAATTCTAATAAAGTTTATTCAAACAAGACGACCGCACCCCCATGTTTGCATAATGAGCGCCAGAAAGTGATATGCAACCCTTTCTGTCACTTTTTAATCGACGGGTGATGGATAGCGACCTTTGATTAAACATGAATTAAACCCCGCCCCTTGATCCTCCCTCCCTCCGGAAGTGGTCGGCGCTATGCGTGGACCAATGAGCGTGAAGTAGGCGTGGAAATGAAATAAACCCTGTAAATGAAATATGATTAAATAATTCAATCATTTAAGTGAAATCAATAGTATCAAAAGTATAATAAATAATTTACAAACTTACCATTTGTAAAATCTAATCTTTCAGGAGAAAAAGACGTCTTTCTCTGTTGTCTGGTGCAGAGTGAGGTGTGAATGAATTGGGAGGGTAGGCAGAGTTTGCATGAACCAATGGGAGCGCAGCAGGCGGGGTTACGGCTGCCCATCAAGGTGTGGATGAAAATGAAGATTGGAAAAGCAGAAAAACTGGAGGATCTCTTCCTACATCGAGAGACATTCTGATGATAAAAAAGACTCTGTTTACAGAAGACTCCACCCCCAACTCCTCCTCTGACTCTGACTCCGCCTTATAATTCATTCCACTTAAAACAGGTACCCTGGCAATGTCACACTCACACACTCTGAGAAAAAGCATGCCTCTTCCTCTTCTACCACAACCAGAAAGCACAGAATCGTCTCTGACTCTGAGAACAGCCATGTCTCTCCCTTGTATCCTGCGACCCGGGAGCCCGGATACCATTGGGACCCCTGCGGCAACACCATCGGAGGCTGAGACCCCTCTTAGGATACGACCAAGCTGTTTTGCTATGCATCATGAGGAGGGTGAGAATGCGACAATCCCTTCTCCACCACCACCTCACTGTTAGCCTACCCTGCGGAGGAGGAGGAGAACCCTACATTCGATCCCAGAGGAGAACCCTGCAGCAGCGCTGCAGGAGCTTGATACGGTTCCTGAAGCAGCAGCAGCACCACTGCACATCGGGAGCCCTATCCTCGATACGACACCCCCACCTTCACCGCCGGGGACCCTTGACTGGATTCTACACCATCTCCCCCCCTCGACTGGCCCTCTTCTTCTTCTTTGGTATCCTCAGCTCCAAGCGCCTCACCACCCCCCTCTCCCAAGAAAAAGGGACAAACCTGACGGGGTGCTCTCTGACCTATTTCTCTGAACACGGTGAGGGTCGTGGTGGTTCGCCTGTTGAGCAAGGCTCTGACCGCATACACATCTGAAATCTGTAACGGCTGTCAAATTGATCACCCAAGTCAGCTACAACACGAATGTCTGTTTGAGATGCCAGATTATTTCTTCCAACGGCACTACAATGAGTTGATGAAACGGCTTTGGATGGATTGTTTTATCAGAGCCGTTCAACGGGCACTTCAAGCACGCCATGTCCACGTGTCTGCATATAGAGTCCATGGCGCTTCCGAGGCCTTTCTTCATAACCTCAAAATGACAAGACGCATCGGAGAGAAAATGGAGAAGATGTACGACGCGCTGATCGGTCAAGACGAGAAAAGATTGAGCTGATGAACTATGTTGCGGACTTTTGGAAGGGAATTGAGTGATTCAAAAAATGGGTAATTATTGCAGAAAACTTGACTTATATAGAGGAACGTGTAATCGTTAATCAGTTAATCAATGTTTTAGATCAGGTGATTAAAACAAAGTCACCCATGTTGTGGATAACAATGTTTTTTTATTTAGAGACGAAGTCGCTAGACTAGAAAAGATTTTGGACATTGTTCAAAATGTTGAAAATTGGGATCAGATAGTAAGCGACACATTATTGATCTCATCAATTATCCTCTGAATACAATTTTTAACCAATGTGACGTTATTCTGGGGATAGGTTAATTTCACAATCCAGAGCACCGTGATGAAAAATGGGCTACTGGAACAAGACGGAGATGGGCGAGATGCGACAACAAGGCTCTGTTAGAATGCTACTAATCCAGTAACCCTAGTCAGAGGGGTTACATGCAAAGGAAGTGGGATGAATGGTTACTTCGAAACCCACAATCAAGGCTTACAGCAAAGCAACTAGTAGCTTAGTGTTCCAACATCCACAACCGGCAACTGCTATCACAACTTGAGATTGACGAGATACAACACAAATGCTACGGCAAGGGGGAGTGAGGACAACAGGTCTCGTAGAAGATGTGAATGCATTGAGTGCGATCCCTACCACAACCATCACCAAAACCAATGAGCTGATATACACTTCAGCAGCGATCCTCGAGATGCTTGGCTATAAGAGCAACCATTGGAGCCATGAGAAACAGTACCCACCACGGAAACTAAAATCAAGGAGGCACGGAGAGAAGTGAGCCAACTGACAGAGGCCGAGAGAGGTTCAATGAAAGGCTGGAAACTGAACAGTACTGGAAAAGTATATGGGAGAGGGAGGCACCTTGAGGCCAACAAGTGTCCATCAAATGTGGCATATACCAAGGAGATGCTCTGTCCCCACTGCTGTTCTGCATAGGTCCGACTCAGGAATGGGGCCACCATCAGTCACCTCCTCTACATGGATGAGCTAAACACTAAGAGCGAGCGGGATCAGCGACTCACTGGTCCACACCACCAGGATCTCATTCGAGAGGAAGGTAGTCCACACAGAAGGGGTCTCACTCCCAGAAGGAACAATAGCAGACATTGAGGATGGTTACAAGTACCTTGGAATACCACAGGCAAATGGCAACCTCGAAGAGGTAACAAGGAAAACAGCAACTGCCAAATACCTCCAACGAGTAAAGCACGTCCTAAGGAGTCAGCTCAATGGCAAGAACAAGGCCCAGGCAATAAACAGCTACACCCTGCCACTGATCAGATACCCTGCAGGAATAATAAGGTGGCCAAAGGAAGAGATACAGACCACAGACGTTAAGACACGAAAGCTCCTCACCATGCATGGAGGGTTCCATCCCAAATCCAGCACCCTGAGACTGTACGCTAGCTGTAAGGAAGGCGGCCGTGGACTAGTGAGTGTGAGAGCCACTATCCAGGATGAAACATCCAAGATCCACAAGTACATCAAAGATATGGCCCCAACAGACGATGTGCTCAGTGAATGTCTCAGGCAATGGGGAACAGAGGAAGAGGTGCTGGAGGAGGGACCATCATGGGAGGACAAACCCCTACATGGGATGTACCACTGGAACATAACTGAAGGGGCTGATATCAAGAAATCCTACCAATGGCTAGAGCGGGCCGAACTGAAGGACAGCACAGAGGCACTCATCATTGCTGCACAGGAGCAGGCCCTGAGCACCACAGCAATAGAGACCCAGATCTACCACACCAGACAAGACCCAAGGTGTAGGCTGTGCAAAGAGGCCCTTGAGACAATCCAGCACATAACTGCAGGGTGTAAGATGCTGGCAGGAAAAGCATACATGGAGCGCCATAACCAAGTGGCTGGCATAGTGTGCAGGAACATCTGCACGGAGTATGGACTGGAAACCCCGAGGTCAAAGTGGGAAACACCTCCAAAGGTGGTAGAGAATGACCGAGCCGAGATCCTGTGGGACTTCCAGATTCAGACTGACAGAATGGTAATGACAAACCAACCAGACATCGTGGTGGTGGACAAACAGCAGAGGAAAGCCGTTGTGGTTGATGTGTCAATACCTAGTGATGGCAACATCAGGAAAAAGGAACATGAGAAACTAGAGAAATACCAAGGGCTCAGAGAAGAGCTGGAGAAGGCCTGGAAGGTGACGACGACAGTGGTGCCAGTGGTCATCGGAGCACTCGGGGCAGTGACCCCAGAACTGGAGGAGTGGCTACAGCAGATCCCTGGAAGAACACCAGACATCTCAGTCCAGAAAAGTGCAGTACTAGGAACAGCAAAGATACTGCGCAGAACCCTCAAGCTCCCAGGCCTCTGGTAGAGGACCTGAGCTCGAAGGATGAGACCACCCGCGGAGGGTGAAGGACGAAGTTTTTAAAACATTTTTTTAATAAATATATAAATAAAAACACCAAGATAATATTTATGAGAAACACTATAACTCAAACTAGCGGCTATAATACCTTATGAGAGTCAACTTTGTAGAAATTACATTTTAAAGCACAACCTCTTTAATTTCACGCGTACAAAACCTTCCGTGTTTGCTTATGATGTAAAATGAGAGAAAAGTAGAGAAAAGGAAGGTACATGTGTTCCCTGCTGGGTAATTATTACATTTATCTGGCGTGATTGAATCGTCTCACAATGTACCGTAAAACAATTTAAAAGCAAATAGACTTACAGTGTGCCGCTGGAAGCCCTACGGGATCTCAGGTGTGGATTCTCAGAACTGGAACTGGTTCTCCTGTGGTTGCGACCCGGTGAGAATCCTGGATCTCTGTCCGCTGGTTGAGCACTAGACCTCCACAGCCGTCCGTGGTTGATTAGGTCAGACTTGATTAGAGGTGTCAGTTGATGACTCTGAAAGACAGGTCACGATAGGAAATATAAGTCTTGAAATATTTCTGTATTAAAAATACACAATATAGACCTGTACTTACCAGACTCCTCTGCTTGAAGGTTCAGCCCTCCGTTTAGAGTCACTGCAAAGAATGAAAAAACTCTCTATGTTTTTGCCTAAAGGTTTAAACGCATGAAATATAGTTTTAAAGATATTGTTAATTTACCGGTTGCTTGAGCCATTTCCCATTGTCCCATAAGTGTGTATGAAAGTGTTGTCCGGCTGACATGCATTCAGCATACCGTAAAGCCTTAAAAGAGACATTCCTCAGTCTGTCTTCACACAGTCTGCCTTCAAGAAGAGCAACAAACAGCATGGGCACCCCATATGGTTTATATTTACCCTGTGTAAGGAGTTTCACCCGCTAATTTCAGACTGCCTTCACAGATGATTGAGCAGCAAGGAATCTTCAGAAAGAGCAACAAACTTTTATCCTTTTTTCATTCCCACAGCTACTTCACTCCCATTGGCTCCTACTCACCACCCCTGCTTCACTCCCATTGGCTCCTGCTCACCACACCTGCTTCACGCTCATTGGTCCACGCATTGCACCGCCCACTTCTGGAGGGAGGGAGGATCAAGGGGCAGGGTTTAATTCATGTTTAATCAAAGGTCAAAGGTCACCATCCATCACCCGTTGATTAAAAAGTGACAGAAAGGGTTGCATATCACTCTCTAGCGCCCTGCGTACAGGACAATAACCACAAAAATCCAACAGTTAAACAAACATATAAAAATTACAAGACTGCAAAGAGGGGTAACGTGGAGAATGGGTTAAAGGCATCAAACCAGCATTTAATAAAATCTGAAAACACCAGTATGACATCAAAATCTACACTGCACTCATATCTAACCACTGCAGGTGCAGCAAGAATCAATGTTGGACTAAAATGTAAAATCTGCCAAAGAAATGAGTCGATCCAACTTTAACTCCTGCTGAAATTTATTCCACCTGAGTGAAAGTCATACATTTAGAGGATGTTTTACAACAGATCCAAGAAATACTGTTTTCCTACAAGTGCTTTATAAATATATTCTAATTCATGTGGAGGAAACCTTGTACATGCTTCTATAACATCCAGAATCGATCACTTTAATGCACTTTTATCTGGCGTACAGCACCAAAACAAAGCTGCACGAGTTTTTACAAAATCTAAGAAGTTTGATCCTATAACACCTCAAAATCCTCTTTTTCATAAGTCTTTCAGCAGGACAGGAAGCCGGCGGCGGGGAGACTGGTAGAACCAGTGATGTCCGGGAACCCGGAGCCTGCCACTCCGGCTGAGAAAGAGGGTACTGCTGCTGCAACCCAGCCGAGAGTTCAGCGGCGTACCGTGACCCAGCAGACTGTCCAGCAGATGGTTCAGCAGCGTGCAGCGACCCAGCAGACGGTCCAGCAGACAGTTCAGCGGCATGCTGCGACCCAGCAGACTGTTCAGCAGCGTGCTGTGGTCCACCTGGGGCAGGAGGCGGCTGCGATCCAGCGGCAGCGAGGGATTGGTGCTGCTGCGATCCAGGAGCCACTGCGATCCAGCAGGGAGTGATGGCTGCTTCGATCCAGCAGGGAGTGATGATCGCTGCGGCGCAGGGACTGGAGGGGGCAGCGGGGCAGGTGAGCAGGTGGGCAGCTGGGCAGGCGAGCAGCTGTGGAAGCCACGCTTCCTCCTGGGGAGTTTCCCAGAAGCGCCAAGAAAGCAACAGACTGAGGTACTCCCTGGCTTGCAGGCTGAGATGCTGACTGGAGACTAGCACACAGGAGGTCAGCATGCAGGGATATGAACTGGGGACCAGCAGGCTGGGGTGCAGTCTGATGGCTGGCAGGCCGGGGTGCAGTCTGATGACTGCGAGGACCACCGAGAGCCAGGCGGGTGCCTAGGTATGGGCTCGGAACTGGGAGATTTCAGGCTCAGGTAACCAAGTCTGACTGATAAAGAGCTAGCAGGCAGGCAGTCTGGCTGGAAAACCGGCTGAGTAGCAGGCAGGGTTGCAGGCTGGGGTGTGTCTGGGTATGCATGTAGTCCGTGAGCCACTCAGGGATGGCCTCCCTGAGCCCAGGCAATGTTGAAAATTTTGTTTCTACCCGACATTTGATTGCCTCTCTGTGGGACTCGTCGCTTATTTCCCCCCATATGTCCTTTAGGCACATCAAGTCACGGACCAACTGGTATGCTTCCTCGGAAAGGTCTGCTGGGTCGGATCATTCTGTCAAATGTGGTGTAGTATGTGGACCCAAATGCAGACGACTAGGAAGCGGTATGAGGATGAAGTAGCCGGATGGCTACAGTGTTTATTGGGGTGAAGTGTCTTACAGACAGGTACAGGCAGACTACTTTGAACATAACCAGCTGTTGCAGCAGCCTGCTGCACACCATCAGTCCACATATCCAACAATGAATCAAGACTTTGGAATGAAACACAACCTGTGTTACAGGTGAAGTGACAGCATTTAGCAGAGGAGGTCTGACAGAGCTCCACCCCTCACCTGACCCATCCGAGACAAACCAGGAAACAGTTAGTTCCTGTTCAGTTCTCAGTGAGAAGAGACACAGCGACAGACAGACGGTAAGATTCACCTTCATTACAAAGCTGTGACTTCAGCTGAGGGAGGACAGTTACAGGGGAGTACTGAAGAACTGAAGCACTGAAGTAGAGAAATACTTCAACTGCAACCTGCTGCTGATTGAAAACACTCAGAGACTCAAAGTGAAAGTACCTGAGGCAACTTTCTACAGCAGGGAGGGGAACACAACTGTCCTGTTGTAACGTGCTGTCTGCTGTGTTTCAGCTTCACTCGGAGACAAAATGGCTTCCAGATCAGAGAAGGAACTCTGCTGTCCGGTCTGTCATGAGGTCTTTAGAGATCCTGTTCTTCTGTCATGTAGCCACAGCTTCTGTAAAGACTGTCTGAAGAGCTGGTGGAGAGAGAAACCAGCACACGAGTGTCCGTTTTGTAAGAGAAGGTCTTCAAGGTCAGAACCACCTTTAAACCTGGTGTTAAAGAACCTGTGTGAGGCCTTCTTACAGGACAGAGATCAGAGAGCTTCAGAGGCTCTCTGCAGTCTGCACTCTGAGAAACTCAAACTCTTCTGTCTGGACCATCAGCAGCCAGTGTGTCTGCAGAGCTGGTGGAGAGAGAAACCAGCACACGAGTGTCCAGTTTGTAAGAGAAGGTCTTCAAGGTCAGAACCACCTTTAAACCTGGTGTTAAAGAACCTGTGTGAGGCCTTCTTACAGGACAGAGATCAGAGAGCTTCAGAGGCTCTCTGCAGTCTGCACTCTGAGAAACTCAAACTCTTCTGTCTGGACCATCAGCAGCCAGTGTGTCACATCTGCAGAGATTCAGAAAAACACAGCAACCACAGATTCAGACCCATCGATGAAGCTGCACGACAACACAAGAAGGAACTTCAGGAAACTCTGGAGCCCTTAAAGAAGAAGTTACAGGTTTCTGAACAAGTTAAAGAGGAGTTTGGTCGAACAGCAGAACACCTGAAGGTCCAGGCCCGACACACAGAGAGGCAGATTAAGGAGCAGTTTAAGAAGCTTCACCAGTTTCTAGAAGAGGAAGAGGAGGCCAGGATGGCTGCACTGAGGGAGGAAGAGGAGCAGAAGAGTCAGATGCTGAAGAAGAAGATGGAGGATCTGAGCAGAGAGATAATAGCTCTTTCAGACACAGTCAGAGCCACAGAGGAGCAGCTGAGAGCTGAAGACATCTCATTCCTGCTCAACTACAAGGCTGCAGGGGAAAGAGTCCAGCAGCGCCCCCTGCTGGAGGATCCACAGCTGCCCTCAGGAGCTCTGATAGACCAGGCCAAACACCTGGGCAACCTGACCTTCAACATCTGGAACAAGATGAAGGACATGGTCTCCTACACTCCTGTGATCCTGGACCCAAACACTGCTCAACCAGAACTCATCCTGTCTGAAGATCTGACCAGTGTGAGAGAAGGAGAGAGACAGCAGCTTCCTGACAATCCAGAGAGGTTTGATGATTACTGCTCTGTCCTGGGCTCTGAGGGCTTCAACTCAGGGACTCACAGCTGGGAGGTCGAGGTTGGAGACAGTACATACTGGTTACTGGGTGTGTTAGCAGAGTCTGTCCAGAGGAAGGGAGTCATACGGTCTGAATTATGGGGAATATGGTTCTATGGAGGTAAATACTCAGCATGCTCACCATCAGCTCCACCCACTGCTCTCCGAGTGCAGAAGAAGCTCCAGAGGATCAGAGTGAATCTGGACTGGAACAGAGGAACGCTGTCGTTCTCTGATCCTGATACTAACACACACATACACACCATCACACACACTTTCACTGAGAGGATGTTTCCATACATTTACACTGTGGATGAACTGCAGATATCAGCAGAGAAGGTCTGTGTGACAGTGGAACAGAGCAGTTAGAGATAAAGAGGATGATTATATTTATGATGATGTTTGTTTCTTAAAGGGAAAAGTCTCTGAATTGAACCTGTGAAGCTGCACCTGTCCTCCTGCTGCCTCGTTATTACATTATTATATATGGACTATAAGAGAACAATGTATAATAATAATATATAATAATAATATAATAATAATAATATATAATTCTGTTTGCAGGACTGCACCTTTGTATTACTAGTAAAGGTATAAATAGTGTGTATATATTATTTTATTGTGTTTTTTAGGGTCATCTTTCAGTATCAGCAGTGTGTTTCTGCCCCGTTGATGATGGTAACAACGTGTTTCGATGTTTGCTATCAGAGCTCCAACCAATCAGAAGCTTCTGTAGAAACTAAACTAAAACTGTTAAATCTTGGTTTTCGTCACACATGAACCTCCCCTCCTTCTCCGATCACTTCTTCCTTTATATCTGCGTTACGTTTCACCGGCCTCAGGCTTCAACGCAGTGCTTCTCATATATTACATCCTGTCAGATGTGTCACTTACAGTGTGCTGTGTCAGATACATCATATGTTACCGGGAGGTCTCACACCGCAAACCTCACCGCACTCGGTCCTGTCAGTTCACTTCCATGTTTGTCCAGTTTGAAGAACCTTAAATTTGTGCTTCTGTTCAGTGTGCAACCGTGAAATGTTTCCCCCTCAGCTGCTGCTGTTCCCTGTTCTGACAGCAGGTGGGAGTGTTGAGCTTCTCTCTTTTCTTCTTCTGAACGATTTATCAGCGTGTACCTCCCTCTCTCCTCTCTGTGTGCTGTGTCTGTATATGTACATGTGTGTGCGTTTGTGTCTAAGGGGGGGGGGGCAGTCCAATCAACAAATGTCATCTATCTGATGATCCTCGTCAGGCCGATTTTCATCTTACATGTCCGTGCCTGCCATGTGTGTGTGTGTGTGTGTGTGTGTGTGTGTGTGTGTGTGTGTAATGTAAGTGTCTCTGAGTTTTATGCGTTTTCACTTTTGCATTCCTTCCTCTGCTGAGCACCTTAAAACACACACACACACCTTTTCCTGGTCGGCTGAGCTCTGATTTGCTGCTGCAGTTTGCCACAACAAGGTCACGCCTGCAGACAATTCATTGTGTGTGTGTGTGTGTGTGTGTGTGTGTGTGTACACAGAGGTTTTGCCAGTGGTGGAAGAAGTACTCAGATCATTTACTCAAGTAAAAGTCCCACTACAGCAATGTAAAAATACTTCAGTACAGAAGTATTATCAGCTGAATGCACTTCAAGTGTCAAAGTAAAAGTAAACAAAGTAGTTGGATGATAATAAAACCTTGAGTCTTGTACATTGCGTACGATGTGTTTTAATGTGGCTTCTCTGTTCACACTCAACAGAAACACTGAACCCCCGGTCAGGTTCGTCTAGTGACAATTCTAATAAAGTTTATTCAAACAAGACGACCGCACCCCCATGTTTGCATAATGAGCGCCAGAAAGTGATATGCAACCCTTTCTGTCACTTTTTAATCGACGGGTGATGGATAGCGACCTTTGATTAAACATGAATTAAACCCCGCCCCTTGATCCTCCCTCTCTCCGGAAGTGGTCGGCGCTATGCGTGGACCAATGAGCGTGAAGTAGGCGTGGAAATGAAATAAACCCTGTAAATGAAATATGATTAAATAATTCAATCATTTAAGTGAAATCAATAGTATCAAAAGTATAATAAATAATTTACAAACTTACCATTTGTAAAATCTAATCTTTCAGGAGAAAAAGACATGTCTTTCTCTGTTATCTGTCTGGTGCAGAGTGAGGTGTGAATGAATTGGGAGGGTAGGCAGAGTTTGCATGAACCAATGGGAGCGCAGCAGGCGGGGTTACGGCTGCCCATCAAGGTGTGGATGAAAATGAAGATTGGAAAAGCAGAAAAACTGGAGGATCTCTTCCTACATCGAGAGACATTCTGATGATAAAAAAGACTCTGTTTACAGAAGACTCCACCCCAACTCCTCCTCTGACTCTGACTCCGCCTTATAATTCATTCCACTTAAAACAGGTACCCTGGCAATGTCACACTCACACACACACTCTGAGAAAAAGCATGCCTCTTCCTCTTCTACCACAACCAGAAAGCACAGAATCGTCTCTGACTCTGAGAACAGCCATGTCTCTCCCTTGTATCCTGCGACCCGGGAGCCCGGATACCATTGGGACCCCTGTGGCAACACCATCGGAGGCCGAGACCCCTCTTAGGATACGACCAAGCTGTTTTGCTATGCATCATGAGGAGGATGGGAATGCGACAATCCCTTCTCCACCACCACCTCACTGTTAGCCTACCCTGCGGAGGAGGAGGAGAACCCTACATTCGATCCCAGAGGAGAACCCTGCAGCAGCGCTGCAGGAGCTTGATACGGTTCCTGAAGCAGCAGCAGCACCACTGCACATCGGGAGCCCTATCCTCGATCGACACCCCACCTTCACCGCCGGGACCCTTGACTGGATTCTACACCATCTCCCCTCGACTGGCCCTCTTCTTCTTCTTTGGTATCCTCAGCTCCAAGCGCCTCACCACCCCCCTCTCCCAAGAAAAAGGGACAAACCTGACGGGGTGCTCTCTGACCTATTTCTCTGAACACGGTGAGGGTTGTGGTGGTTTGCCTGTTGAGCAAGGCTCTGACCGCATACACATCTGAAATCTGTAACGGCTGTCAAATTGATCACCCAAGTCAGCTACAACACGAATGTCTGTTTGAGATGCCAGATTATTTCTTCCAACGGCACTACAATGAGTTGATGAAACGGCTTTGGATGGATTGTTTTATCAGAGCCGTTCAACGGGCACTTCAAGCACGCCATGTCCACGTGTCTGCATATAGAGTCCATGGCGCTTCCGAGGCCTTTCTTCATAACCTCAAAATGACAAGACGCATCGGAGAGAAAATGGAGAAGATGTACGACGCGCTGATCGGTCAAGACGAGAAAAGATTGAGCTGATGAACTATGTTGCGGACTTTTGGAAGGGAATTGAGTGATTAAAAAAATGGGTAATTATTGCAGAAAACTTGACTTATATAGAGGAACGTGTAATCGTTAATCAGTTAATCAATGTTTTAGTTTAGGTGATTAAAACAAAGTCACTCATGTTGTGGATAACGATGTTTTTTTATTTAGAGACGAAGTTGCTAGACTATAAAAGATTTTGGACATTGTTCAAAATGTTGAAAATTGGGATCAGATAGTAAGCGACACATTATTGGTCTCATCAATTATCCTCTGAATACAATTTTTAACCAATGTGACGTTATTCTGGGGGATAGGTTAATTTCACAATCCAGAGCACCGTGATGAAAAATGGGCTACTGGAACAAGACGGAG
The DNA here is from genome assembly GCA_027580175.1 of Siniperca scherzeri. Lineage (NCBI taxonomy): Eukaryota > Metazoa > Chordata > Actinopteri > Centrarchiformes > Sinipercidae > Siniperca > Siniperca scherzeri. Next base: position 35,426,338 of record CM050843.1, on the reverse strand, counting down.
ATGGGCGAGATGCGACAACAAGGCTCTGTTAGAATGCTACTAATCCAGTAACCCTAGTCAGAGGGGTTACATGCAAAGGAAGTGGGATGAATGGTTACTTCGAAACCCACAATCAAGGCTTACAGTGAAGCAACTAGTAGCTTAGTGTTCCAACATCCACAACCGGCAACTGCTATCACAACTTGACATTGACGAGATACACAAATGCTACGGCAAGGGGGAGTGAGGACAACAGGTCTCGTAGAAGATGTGAATGCATTGAGTGCGATCCCTACCACAACCATCACCAAAACCAATGAGCTGATATACACTTCAGCAGCGATCCTCGAGATGCTTGGCTATAAGAGCAACCATTGGAGCCATGAGAAACAGTACCCACCACGGAAACTAAAATCAAGGAGGCACGGAGAGAAGTGAGCCAACTGACAGAGGCCGAGAGAGGTTCAATGAAAGGCTGGAAACTGAACAGTACTGGAAAAGTATATGGGAGAGGGAGGCACCTTGAGGCCAACAAGTGTCCATCAAATGTGGCATATACCAAGGAGATGCTCTGTCCCCACTGCTGTTCTGCATAGGTCCGACTCAGGAATGGGGCCACCATCAGTCACCTCCTCAACATGGATGAGCTAAACACTAAGAGCGAGCGGGATCAGCGACTCACTGGTCCACACCACCAGGATCTCATTCGAGAGGGAAGGTAGTCCACACAGAAGGGGTCTCACTCCCAGAAGGAACAATAGCAGACATTGAGGATGGTTACAAGTACCTTGGAATACCACAGGCAAATGGCAACCTCGAAGAGGTAACAAGGAAAACAGCAACTGCCAAATACCTCCAACGAGTAAAGCACGTCCTAAGGAGTCAGCTCAATGGCAAGAACAAGGCCCAGGCAATAAACAGCTACACCCTGCCACTGATCAGATACCCTGCAGGAATAATAAGGTGGCCAAAGGAAGAGATACAGACCACAGACGTTAAGACATGAAAGCTCCTCACCATGCATGGAGGGTTCCATCCCAAATCCAGCACCCTGAGACTGTACGCTAGCTGTAAGGAAGGCGGCCGTGGACTAGTGAGTGTGAGAGCCACTATCCAGGATGAAACATCCAAGATCCACAAGTACATCAAAGATATGGCCCCAACAGACGATGTGCTCAGTGAATGTCTCAGGCAATGGGGAACAGAGGAAGAGGTGCTGGAGGAGGGACCATCATGGGAGGACAAACCCCTACATGGGATGTACCACCGGAACATAACTGAAGGGGCTGATATCAAGAAATCCTACCAAAGGCTAGAGCGGGCCGAACTGAAGGACAGCACAGAGGCACTCATCATTGCTGCACAGGAGCAGGCCCTGAGCACCACAGCAATAGAGACCCAGATCTACCACACCAGACAAGACCCAAGGTGTAGGCTGTGCAAAGAGGCCCTTGAGACAATCCAGCACATAACTGCAGGGTGTAAGATGCTGGCAGGGAAAGCATACATGGAGCGCCATAACCAAGTGGCTGGCATAGTGTGCAGGAACATCTGCACGGAGTATGGACTGGAAACCCCGAGGTCAAAGTGGGAAACACCTCCAAAGGTGGTAGAGAATGACCAAGCCAAGATCCTGTGGGACTTCCAGATTCAGACTGACAGAATGGTAATGACAAACCAACCAGACATCGTGGTGGTGGACAAACAGCAGAGGAAAGCCGTTGTGGTTGACGTGTCAATACCTAGTGATGGCAACATCAGGAAAAAGGAACATGAGAAACTAGAGAAATACCAAGGGCACAGAGAAGAGCTGGAGAAGGCTTGGAAGGTGACGGCGACAGTGGTGCCAGTGGTCATCAGAGCACTCGGGGCAGTGACCCCCAAACTGGAGGAGCGGCTACAGCAGATCCCTGGAAGAACACCAGACATCTCAGTCCAGAAAAGTGTAGTACTAGGAACAGCAAAGATACTGCGCAGAACCCTCAAGCTCCCAGGCCTCTGGTAGAGGACCTGAGCTCGAAGGATGAGACCACCATGAGGGTGAAGGACTAAGTTTTAAAACATTTTTAATAAATATATAAATAAAAACACCAAGATAATATTTATGAGAAACACTATAACTCAAACCAGCGGCTATAATACCTTATGAGAGTCAACTTTGTAGAAATTACATTTTAAAGCACAACCTCTTTAATTTCACGCGTACAAAACCTTCCGTGTTTGCTTATGATGTAAAATGAGAGAAAAGTAGAAAAGGAAGGTACATGTGTTCCCTGCTGGGTAATTATAACATTTATCTGGCGTGATTGAATCGTCTCACAATGTACCGTAAAACAATTTAAAAGCAAATAGACTTACAGTGTGCCGCTGGAAGCCCTACGGGATCTCAGGTGTGGATTCTCAGAACTGGAACTGGTTCTCCTGTGGTTGCGACCCAGTGAGAATCCTGGATCTCTGTCCGCTGGTTGAGCACTAGACCTCCACAGCCATCCGTGGTTGATTAGGTCAGACTTGATTAGAGGTGTCAGTTGATGACTCTGAAAGACATAATTTATAATCACGATAGGAAATAAAAGTCTTGAAATATTTCTGTATTAAAAATACACAATATAGACCTGTACTTACCAGACTCCTCTGCTTGAAGGTTCAGCCCTCCGTTTAGAGTCACTGCAAAGAATGAAAAAACTCCCTATGTTTTTGCCTAAAGGTTTAAACGCATGAAATATAGTTTTAAAGCCATTTCCCATTGTCCTATAAGTGTGTATGAAAGTGTTGTCCGGCTGACATGCATTCAGCATACCATAAAGCCTTAAAAGAGACATTCCTCAGTCTGTCTTCACACAGTCTGCCTTCAAGAAGAGCAACAAACAGCATGGGCACCCCATATGGTTTATATTTACCCTGTGTAAGGAGTTTCACCCGCTAATTTCAGACTGCCTTCACAGATGATTGAGCAGCAAGGAATCTTCAGAAAGAGCAACAAACTTTTATCCTTTTTTCATTCCCACACCTACTTCACTCCCATTGGCTCCTGCTAACCACTCCTGCTTCACTCCCATTGGCTCCTACAGTCCAACAGTCCAAAATCCAACAGTTAAACATATAAAAATTACAAGACTGCAAAGAGAGGTAACATGGAGAATGGGTTAAAGGCATGAAACCAGCATTTAATAAAATAAAAAAAACACCAGTATGACATCAAAATCTACACTGCACTCATATCTAACCACTGCAGGTGCAGCAAGAGTCAATGTTGGACTAAAAATGTAAAATCTGCCAAAAAAATTAGTCGATCCAACTTTAACTCCTGCTGAAGTTTATTCCACCTAAATGAAGTCAAACATTTAGATGATGTTTTACAAAAGATCCAAGAAATTCAGACTGTTTTCCTACAAGTGCTTTATAAATATATTCTAATTCATGTGGAGGAAACCTTGTACATGCTTCTATAACATCCAGAATCGATCACTATAATGCACTTTTATCTGGCGTACAGCACAAAAACAAAGCAGCGCGAGTTTTTACAAAATCTAAGAAGTTTGATCCTATAACACCTCAAAATCCTCCTTTTCTTTAGTCTTTCAGCAGGACAGGAAGCCGGCTGTGGGGAGACTGGTAGAGGAGCTGGTAGAACCATTGATGTCCGGGAACCCGGAGCCTGCCACTCCGGCAGAGAAAGAGGGTACTGCTGCTGCAACGCAGTAGAGGGTTCAGCGGTGTGCCGCGACCCAGCAGACGGTCCAGCAGACGGTTCAGCGGCATGCTGTGACCCAGCAGACTGTTCAGCGGTGTGCTGTGGTCCACGCGGGGCAGGAGGCGGCTGCGATCCAGTGGCAGCGAGGGATTGGTGCTGCTGCGATCCAGCGGCGACGAGGGATTGGTGCTGCTGCGATCCAGCGGCGACGAGGGATTGGTGCTGCTGCGATCCAGCTGGGAAAGTGATCAGCAGAGTCCTGGGACTGGGAGCTGCTGCGACCCAGCAGAGAGTCCTAGGACAGGAGCTGCTGCGATCCAGCAGGGAGTGATGGCTGCTTCGATCCAGCAGGGAGTGATGGCTACTTCGATCTAGCAGGGAGTGATGCAGTCTGATAACTGTGAGGACTACCGAGAGCCAGGCTGGTGCCTAGGTATGGGTTCGGAACTGGGACTGGTTCGGGACAGGAAGATTTCAGGCTCAGGTAACCAAGTCTGACTGATAAAGAGCTAGCAGGCAGTCTGGCTGGAAAACCGGCTGAGTCTCAGGCAGGGTTGTAGGCTGGGATGTGTCTGGGTATGCAGGTAGTCCGTGAGCCACTCAGGGATGGCCTCCCTGAGCCCAGGCAATGTTGAAATTTTTGTTTCTACCCGACATCTGAATTCCTCTCTGTGGGACTCGTTGCTCCCCCCCCCCCATATCTCCTTTAGGCACATCAAGTCACGGACCAACTGGTATGCTTCCTCGGAAAGGTCTGCTGGGTCGGATCATTCTGTCGTATGTGGTGTTGTATGTGGACCCAAATGCAGACGACCAGGAAGCGTTATGAGGATGAAGTAGCCAGATGGCTACAGTGTTTATTGGGGTGAAGTGGCTTACAGACAGGTACAGGCGGACAGACCGGTAGGCAGACAAACAGATAACAGGCAAATAGGCAGATACAGGTCCAGGTACAAGAATATGGGTTACCGGCTGGCAGTGGTGGGAACAAGGAAGAGAGTCCAATGAGGCTAAACAAATCCAATAGGGAGCAGGCAAAGTTCAAAGTCCAGAATCCAGACACGGTCCAAGGGAGACAAAGAATCCAAACCGAACTCACGGTAAGAATACCGGGGAACTGGGCACGGGAACAAGGTACCACGAAAAGTGCACCAAATGGCGACACACAAATGTCATGAACACACACACAAGACAGGAACAACAATGATCCGACACTGAACAAAGAAAATACCTGGACTAAATACCCTAAGGGAGGTGAGACAATGAGACACAGGTGCAAACAATCAAGGAAGGGCCAACAATCAAAACTGGAGGGAAAGCAAACAAAGACAGGAAGCAAACCCACAAGACACACAAGGAGAGGAACACACTACAAAGTAAAACAGGAAATGACAAAACCTCAAACTACAACAAATTCAAAAGGAATTCATTATTACAGGTGAAATGGCTCCACACAGGTGTTCTCTCAGGACTGCTGATCATCGGGGATAAATGAAAACACCTGTGCAGGTGTGCAGGGATTTTTAGAATAGCTTTGTTAGCTTTGTGGCTATGACAATAGCTGAGATAATAGTATGACAATAAAAGAGTAAAATAAGTGATGGGATTGAGATTAAGGGCTCTTCTCCCTTCATTCACTCTGGTTTACATGAAATATGACCTGAAACTGCAGCTCAGCAGAGTCTGACAGTGTGCTGCTGCCCCCTACAGGACTGTCGTCTGCACAACAAGCAGGCTGCATGTCAGATCTGACATAACAGTATGTTAACAGTGACAATGCTAACATGCTGATGTTTAGCAGGTATAATGTTTACCATGTTCACCATCTTAGCTTAGCGTGTTAGCATGCAAACATCAGCTAATTAGCAGTAAACACAGAGTGCAGCTGAGGCTGATGGGAACGTCATCAGCTCTGCAGGTGTTTGGTCAGAAACCAAAGTGTCGGACGCGTTAACGCGTCGACCTGATGGTGGCGCTAGAACCTTGAAAGTTCAATTACCACAGAGTTATTAAACTGTTGTCAAACTACCAAATGAACCTGGATAAAGATTCAGATTTCTTACAATTTAATACTGTCCTTCAAACAAGAAGGACTCGAACCTAAAAGCAGGAAGACAAGACAGATGAAGTTGAGTTGACTCATTGTTTAGCACGCTAACATTCACCTCTCCCTGTGGCACAAACAAAGCTAATTGCTTTTTATTCCAAATATCATACAAGCCAAGACTCTGAGCCGCCTCCAAGCTGTTTACACCCCGATACTCCCCCTCCAGTGTTCAACCAACTACTGATGTCTCAGTTGGCTGCTTCACTGATGCTCATTCACTCAGAATCAGTGTTCACATGAAGACAGAAGAAATCTTCTTACCCACTGCCTACACCATTCCCTGGTACCTGTTACAGTACAAACTACCCCTCTCCAACAATACTCCACGTTACCCCTTTCCCAGAATATTCCCAGGTTTTCACTAAGTTATATTTTAACTCCTCCACCGAGTTCAATCTACTTTGAACATAACCAGCTGTTGCAGCAGCCTGCTGCACACCATCAGTCCACATATCCAGCAATGAATCAAGACTTTGGAATGAAACACAACCTGTGTTACAGGTGAAGCGACAGCATTTAGCAGAGGAGGTCTGACAGAGCTCCACCCCTCACCTGACTCACCTGAGACAAACCAGGAAACAGTCAGTTCCTGTTCAGTTCTCAGTGAGAAGAGACGCAGCGACAGACAGACGGTAAGATTCACCTTCATTACAAAGCTGTGACTTCAGCTGAGGGAGGACAGTTACAGGGGGGAGTACTGAAGAACTGAAGCACTGAAGTAGAGAAATACTTCAACTGCAACCTGCTGCTGATTGAAAAACACTCAGAGACTCAAAGTGAAAGTACCTGAGGCAACTTTCTACAGCAGGGAGGGGAACACAACTGACTTCCTGTTGTAACGTGCTGTCTGCTGTGTTTCAGCTTCACTCGGAGACAAAATGGCTTCCAGATCACAGAAGGAACTCTGCTGTCCGGTCTGTCGTGAGGTCTTTAAAGACCCTGTTCTTCTGTCATGTAGCCACAGCTTCTGTAAAGCCTGTCTGAAGAGCTGGTGGAGAGAGAATCCAGCACACGAGTGTCCAGTTTGTAAGAGAAGGTCTTCAAGGTCAGAACCACCTTTAAACCGGGCGTTAAAGAACCTGTGTGAGGCCTTCTTACAGGACAGAGATCAGAGAGCTTCAGAGGCTCTCTGCAGTCTGCACTCTGAGAAACTCAAACTCTTCTGTCTGGACCATCAGCAGCCAGTGTGTGTCGTCTGCAGAGATTCAGAAAAACACAGCGACCACAGATTCAGACCCATCGATGAAGCTGCACGACAACACAAGAAGAAACTTCAGGAAACTCTGGAGCCCTTAAAGAAGAAGTTACAGGTTTCTGAACAAGTTAAAGAGGAGTTTGGTCAAACAGCAGAACACCTGAAGGTCCAGGCCCGACACACAGAGAGGCAGATTAAGGAGCAGTTTAAGAAGCTTCACCAGTTTCTAGAGGAGGAAGAGGAGGCCAGGATGGCTGCACTGAGGGAGGAAGAGGAGCAGAAGAGTCAGATGCTGAAGAAGAAGATGGAGGCTCTGAGCAGAAAGATAGCAGCTCTTTCAGACACAGTCAGAGCCACAGAGGAGCAGCTGAGAGCTGAAGACGTCTCATTCCTGCTCAACTACAAGGCTGCAGTGGAAAGAGTCCAGCAGCGCCCCCTGCTGGAGGATCCACAGCTGCCCTCAGGAGCTCTGATAGACCAGGCCAAACACCTGGGCAACCTGACCTTCAACATCTGGAACAAGATGAAGGACATGGTCTCCTACACTCCTGTGATCCTGGACCCAAACACTGCTCAACCAGAACTCATCCTGTCTGAAGATCTGACCAGTGTGAGACGAGGAGAAGAGCAGCAGCTTCCTGACAATCCAGAGAGGTTTGATGATTTCACCTCTGTCCTGGGCTCTGAGGGCTTCAACTCAGGGACTCACAGCTGGGAGGTCGAGGTTGGAGACAGTACAGGCTGGTTACTGGGTGTGTTAGCAGAGTCTGTCCAGAGGAAGGGAGGCCTACTGTCTGAATTATGGGGAATATTGTTATATAAAGGTCAATACTCAGCACGCTCACCACCAGATCCACCCACTGCTCTCCGAGTGCAGAAGAAGCTCCAGAGGATCAGAGTGAATCTGGACTGGAACAGAGGAACGCTGTCGTTCTCTGATCCTGATACTAACACACACATACACACCTTCACACACACTTTCACTGAGAGGATGTTTCCATACATTAGCACTCTGGATAAATTGCAGATATCAGCAGAGAAGGTCTGTGTGACAGTGAAACAGAGCAGTTAGAGATAAAGAGGATGATTATATTTATGATGATGTTTATTTCTTAAAGGGAAAAGTCTCTGAATTGAACGTGTGAAGCTGCACCTGTCCTCCTGCTGCCTCATTATTACATTATTATATATGGACTATAAGAGAACAATGTATAATAATAATATATAATAATAATAATATATAATTCTGTTAGCAGGACTGCACCTTTGTATTACTAGTAAAGGTATAAATAGTGTGTATATATTATTTTATTGTTTTTTTAGGGTCATCTTTCAGTATCAGCAGTGTGTTTCTGCCCCGTTGATGATGGTAACATGTTTCGATGTTTGCTGAGTAAATTCTGTTATCAGAGCTCCAACCAATCAGAAGCTTCTGTAGAAACTAAACTAAAACTGCTCAAAATAAAACTGTTAAATCTTGGTTTTCGTCACACATGAACCTCCCCTCCTTCTCAGATCACTTTTTCCTTTATATCTGCGTTACGTTTCACCGGCCTCAGGCTTCAACGCAGTGCTTCTCATATATTACATCCCGTCAGATGTGTCACTTACAGTGTGCTGTGTCAGATACATCATATGTTACCGGGAGGTCTCACTCCGCAAACCTCACCACACTCGGTCCTGTCAGTTCACTTCCATGTTTGTCCAGTTTGAAGAACCTTAAATTTGTGCTTGAGTTCAGTGTGCAACCGTGAAATGTTTCCCCCTCAGCTGCTGCTGTTCCCTGTTCTGACAGCAGGTGGGAGTGTTGAGCTTCTCTCTTTTCTTCTTCTGAACGATTTATCAGCGTGTACCTCCCTCTCTCCTCTCTGTGTGCTGTGTCTGTATATGTACATGTGTGTGCGTTTGTGTCTAAGGGGGGGGGGGCAGTCCAATCAACAAATGTCATCTATCTGATGATCCTCGTCAGGCCGATTTTCATCTTACATGTCCGTGCCTGCCGTGTGTGTGTGTGTGTGTGTGTAATGTAAGTGTCTCTGAGTTTTATGCGTTTTCACTTTTGCATTCCTTCCTCTGCTGAGCACCTTAAAATGACATATTGACAGCTCATTTCATTCTGTTTTGAAGAGGACACACACACACACACACCTTTTTCCTGGTCGGCTGAGCTCTGATTTGCTGCTGCAGTTTGCCACAACAAAGTCACGCCTGCAGACAATTCATTGTGTGTGTGTGTGTGTGTGTGTGTGTGTGTGTACACAGAGGTTTTGCCAGTGGTGGAAGAAGTACTCAGATCATTTACTCAAGTAAAAGTCCCACTACAGCAATGTAAAAATACTTCAGTACAGAAGTATTATCAGCTGAATGCACTTCAAGTGTCAAAGTAAAAGTAAACAAAGTAGTTGGATGATAATAAAACCTTGAGTCTTGTACATTGCGTACGATGTGTTTTAATGTGGCTTCTCTGTTCACACTCAACAGAAACACTGAACCCCCGGTCAGGTTCGTCTAGTGACAATTCTAATAAAGTTTATTCAAACAAGACGACCGCACCCCCATGTTTGCATAATGAGCGCCAGAAAGTGATATGCAACCCTTTCTGTCACTTTTTAATCGACGGGTGATGGATAGCGACCTTTGATTAAACATGAATTAAACCCGCCCCTTGATCCTCCTCCTCCGGAAGTGGTCGGCGCTATGCGTGGACCAATGAGCGTGAAGTAGGCGTGGAAATGAAATAAACCCTGTAAATGAAATATGATTAAATAATTCAATCATTTAAGTGAAATCAATAGTATCAAAAGTATAATAAATAATTTACAAACTTACCATTTGTAAAATCTAATCTTTCAGGAGAAAAGACATGTCTTTCTGTTATCTGTCTGGTGCAGAGTGAGGTGTGAATGAATTGGGAGGGTAGGCAGAGTTTGCATGAACCAATGGGAGCGCAGCAGGCGGGTTACGGCTGCCCATCAAGGTGTGGATGAAAATGAAGATTGGAAAAGCAGAAAAACTGGAGGATCTCTTCCTACATCGAGAGACATTCTGATGATAAAAAGACTCTGTTTACAGAAGACTCCACCCCAACTCCTCCTCTGACTCTGAGAACAGCCATGTCTCTCCCTTGTATCCTGCGACCCGGGAGCCCGGATACCATTGGGACCCCTGTGGCAACACCATCGGAGGCCGAGACCCCTCTTAGGATACGACCAAGCTGTTTTGCTATGCATCATGAGGAGGGTGAGAATGCGACAATCCCTTCTCCACCACCACCTCACTGTTAGCCTACCCTGCGGAGGAGGAGGAGAACCCTACATTCGATCCCAGAGGAGAACCCTACATTCGATCCCAGAGGAGAACCCTGCAGCAGCGCTGCAGGAGCTTGATACGGTTCCTGAAGCAGCAGCAGCACCACTGCACATCGGGAGCCCTATCCTCGATACGACACCCCCACCTTCACCGCCGGGGACCCTTGACTGGATTCTACACCATCTCCCCCCCTCGACTGGCCCTCTTCTTCTTCTTTGGTATCCTCAGCTCCAAGCGCCTCACCACCCCCCTCTCCCAAGAAAAAGGGACAAACCTGACAGGGTGCTCTCTGACCTATTTCTCTGAACACGGTGAGGGTTGTGGTGGTTTGCCTGTTGAGCAAGGCTCTGACCGCATACACATCTGAAATCTGTAACGGCTGTCAAATTGATCACCCAAGTCAGCTACAACACGAATGTCTGTTTGAGATGCCAGATTATTTCTTCCAACGGCACTACAATGAGTTGATGAAACGGCTTTGGATGGATTGTTTTATCAGAGCCGCTCAACGGGCACTTCAAGCACGCCATGTCCACGTGTCTGCATATAGAGTCCATGGCGCTTCGAGGCCTTTCTTCATAACCTCAAAATGACAAGACGATCGGAGAGAAAATGGAGAAGATGTACGACGCTGATCGGTCAAGACGAGAAAAGATTGAGCTGATGAACTATGTTGCGGACTTTTGGAAGGGAATTGAGTGATTCAAAAATGGGTAATTATTGCAGAAAACTTGACTTATATAGAGGAACGTGTAATCGTTAATCAGTTAATCAATGTTTTAGATCAGGTGATTAAAACAAAGTCACGCCTGCAGACAATTCATTGTGTGTGTGTAATGTAAGTGTCTCTGAGTTTTATGCGTTTTCACTTTTGCATTCCTTCCTCTGCTGAGCACCTTAAAATGACATATTGACAGCTCATTTCATTCTGTTTTGAAGAGACACACACACACACACTCTGAGAAAAAGCATGCCTCTTCCTCTTCTACCACAACCAGAAAGCACAGAATCGTCTCTGACTCTGACTCCACCCTGTAATTCATTCCACTTAAAATGGGTGTCCCGGCAACGTCACACTCACACACACACACACACACACACACACACACACTGAGAAAAAGCATGTCTCTTCCTCTTTTACCACAATCAGAAAGCACAGAATCGTCTCTGACTCTGAGAAAAGCCATGTCTCTCCCTTGTATCCCGCGACCCGGGAGCCCGGATACCATTGGGACCCCTGTGGCAACACCATCGGAGGCCGAGACCCCTCTTAGGATACGACCAAGCTGTTTTGCTATGCATCATGAGGAGGATGGGAATGCGACAATCCCTTCTCCACCACCACCTCACTGTTAGCCTACCCTGCGGAGGAGGAGGAGAACCCTACATTCGATCCCAGAGGAGAACCCTACATTCGATCCCAGAGGAGAACCCTACATTCGATCCCAGAGGAGAACCCTGCAGCAGCGCTGCAGGAGCTTGATACGGTTCCTGAAGCAGCAGCAGCACCACTGCACATCGGGAGCCCTATCCTCGATACGACACCCCCACCTTCACCGCCGGGGACCCTTGACTGGATTCTACACCATCTCCCCCCCTCGACTGGCCCTCTTCTTCTTCTTTGGTATCCTCAGCTCCAAGCGCCTCACCACCCCCCTCTCCCAAGAAAAAGGGACAAACCTGACGGGGTGCTCTCTGACCTATTTCTCTGAACACGGTGAGGGTTGTGGTGGTTTGCCTGTTGAGCAAGGCTCTGACCGCATACACATCTGAAATCTGTAACGGCTGTCAAATTGATCACCCAAGTCAGCTACAACACGAATGTCTGTTTGAGATGCCAGATTATTTCTTCCAACGGCACTACAATGAGTTGATGAAACGGCTTTGGATGGATTGTTTTATCAGAGCCGTTCAACGGGCACTTCAAGCACGCCATGTCCACGTGTCTGCATATAGAGTCCATGGCGCTTCGAGGCCTTTCTTCATAACCTCAAAATGACAAGACGCATCGGAGAGAAAATGGAGAAGATGTACGACGCGCTGATCGGTCAAGACGAGAAAAGATTGAGCTGATGAACTATGTTGCGGACTTTTGGAAGGGAATTGAGTGATTCAAAAAATGGGTAATTATTGCAGAAAACTTGACTTATATAGAGGAACGTGTAATCGTTAATCAGTTAATCAATGTTTTAGTTTAGGTGATTAAAACAAAGTCACTCATGTTGTGGATAACGATGTTTTTTTATTTAGAGACGAAGTCGCTAGACTATAAAAGATTTTGGACATTGTTCAAAATGTTGAAAATTGGGATCAGATAGTAAGCGACACATTATTGGTCTCATCAATTATCCTCTGAATACAATTTTTAACCAATGTGACGTTATTCTGGGGGATAGGTTAATTTCACAATCCAGAGCACCGTGATGAAAAATGGGCTACTGGAACAAGACGGAGATGGGCGAGATGCGACAACAAGGCTCTGTTAGAATGCTACTAATCCAGTAACCTAGTCAGAGGGTTACATGCAAAGGAAGTGGGATGAATGGTTACTTGAAACCCACAATCAAGGCTTACAGTGAAGCAACTAGTAGCTTAGTGTTCCAACATCCACAACCGGCAACTGCTATCACAACTTGACATTGACGAGATACACAAATGCTACGGCAAGGGGGAGTGAGGACAACAGGTCTCGTAGAAGATGTGAATGCATTGAGTGCGATCCCTACCACAACCATCACCAAAACCAATGAGCTGATATACACTTCAGCAGCGATCCTCGAGATGCTTGGCTATAAGAGCAACCATTGGAGCCATGAGAAACAGTACCCACCACGGAAACTAAAATCAAGGAGGCACGGAGAGAAGTGAGCCAACTGACAGAGGCCGAGAGAGGTTCAATGAAAGGCTGGAAACTGAACAGTACTGGAAAAGTATATGGGAGAGGGAGGCACCTTGAGGCCAACAAGTGTCCATCAAATGTGGCATATACCAAGGAGATGCTCTGTCCCCACTGCTGTTCTGCATAGGTCCGACTCAGGAATGGGGCCACCATCAGTCACCTCCTCTACATGGATGAGCTAAACACTAAGAGCGAGCGGGATCAGCGACTCACTGGTCCACACCACCAGGATCTCATTCGAGAGGGAAGGTAGTCCACACAGAAGGGGTCTCACTCCCAGAAGGAACAATAGCAGACATTGAGGATGGTTACAAGTACCTTGGAATACCACAGGCAAATGGCAACCTCGAAGAGGTAACAAGGAAAACAGCAACTGCCAAATACCTCCAACGAGTAAAGCACGTCCTAAGGAGTCAGCTCAATGGCAAGAACAAGGCCCAGGCAATAAACAGCTACACCCTGCCACTGATCAGATACCCTGCGGGAATAATAAGGTGGCCAAAGGAAGAGATACAGACCACAGGCGTTAAGACACAGCTCCTCACCATGCATGGAGGGTTCCATCCCAAATCCAGCACCCTGAGACTGTACGCTAGCCGTAAGGAAGGCGGCCGTGGACTAGTGAGTGTGAGAGCCACTATCCAGGATGAAACATCCAAGATCCACGAGTACATCAAAGATATGGCCCCAACAGACGATGTGCTCAGTGAATGTCTCAGGCAATGGGGAACAGAGGAAGAGGTGCTGGAGGAGGGACCATCATGGGAGGACAAACCCCTACATGGGATGTACCACTGGAACATAACTGAAGGGGCTGATATCAAGAAATCCTACCAATGGCTAGAGCGGGCCGGACTGAAGGACAGCACAGAGGCACTCATCATGGCTGCACAGGAGCAGGCCCTGAGCACCACAGCAATAGAGACCCAGATCTACCACACCAGACAAGACCCAAGGTGTAGGCTGTGCAAAGAGGCCCTTGAGACAATCCAGCACATAACTGCAGGGTGTAAGATGCTGGCAGGGAAAGCATACATGGAGCGCCATAACCAAGTGGCTGGCATAGTGTGCAGGAACATCTGCACTGAGTATGGACTGGAAACCCCGAGGTCAAAGTGGGAAACACCTCCAAAGGTGGTAGAGAATGACCGAGCCAAGATCCTGTGGGACTTCCAGATTCAGACTGACAGAATGGTAATGACAAACCAACCTGACATCGTGGTGGTGGACAAACAGCAGAGGAAAGCCGCCGTGGTTGATGTGTCAATACCTAGTGATGGCAACATCAGGAAAAAGGAACATGAGAAACTAGAGAAATACCAAGGGCTCAGAGAAGAGCTGGAGAAGGCCTGGAAGGTGACGACGACAGTGGTGCCAGTGGTCATCGGAGCACTCGGGGCAGTGACCCCAGAACTGGAGGAGTGGCTACAGCAGATCCCTGGAAGAACACCAGACATCTCAGTCCAGAAAAGTGCAGTACTAGGAACAGCAAAGATACTGCGCAGAACCCTCAAGCTCCCAGGCCTCTGGTAGAGGACCTGAGCTCGAAGGATGAGACCACCCGCGGAGGGTGAAGGACGAAGTTTTTAAAACATTTTTTTAATAAATATATAAATAAAAACACCAAGATAATATTTATGAGAAACACTATAACTCAAACCAGCGGCTATAATACCTTATGAGAGTCAACTTTGTAGAAATTACATTTTAAAGCACAACCTCTTTAATTTCACGCGTACAAAACCTTCCGTGTTTGCTTATGATGTAAAATGAGAGAAAAGTAGAGAAAAGGAAGGTACATGTGTTCCCTGCTGGGTAATTATAACATTTATCTGGCGTGATTGAATCGTCTCACAATGTACCGTAAAACAATTTAAAAGCAAATAGACTTACAGTGTGCCGCTGGAAGCCCTACGGGATCTCAGGTGTGGATTCTCAGAACTGGAACTGGTTCTCCTGTGGTTGCGACCCAGTGAGAATCCTGGATCTCTGTCCGCTGGTTGAGCACTAGACCTCCACAGCCATCCGTGGTTGATTAGGTCAGACTTGATTAGAGGTGTCAGTTGATGACTCTGAAAGACATAATTTATAATCACGATAGGAAATAAAAGTCTTGAAATATTTCTGTATTAAAAATACACAATATAGACCTGTACTTACCAGACTCCTCTGCTTGAAGGTTCAGCCCTCCGTTTAGAGTCACTGCAAAGAATGAAAAAACTCTCTATGTTTTTGCCTAAAGGTTTAAACGCATGAAATATAGTTTTAAAGCCATTTCCCATTGTCCCATAAGTGTGTATGAAAGTGTTGTCCGGCTGACATGCATTCAGCATACCATAAAGCCTTAAAAGAGACATTCCTCAGTCTGTCTTCACACAGTCTGCCTTCAAGAAGAGCAACAAACAGCATGGGCACCCCATATGGTTTATATTTACCCTGTGTAAGGAGTTTCACCCGCTAATTTCAGACTGCCTTCACAGATGATTGAGCAGCAAGGAATCTTCAGAAAGAGCAACAAACTTTTACCCTTTTTTCATTCCCACACCTACTTCACTCCCATTGGCTCCTGCTAACCACTCCTGCTTCACTCCCATTGGCTCCTACAGTCCAACAGTCCAAAATCCAACAGTTAAACATATAAAAATTACAAGACTGCAAAGAGAGGTAACATGGAGAATGGGTTAAAGGCATGAAACCAGCATTTAATAAAATAAAAAAAACACCAGTATGACATCAAAATCTACACTGCACTCATAACTAACCACTGCAGGTGCAGCAAGAGTCAATGTTGGACTAAAAATGTAAAATCTGCCAAAAAAATTAGTCGATCCAACTTTAACTCCTGCTGAAGTTTATTCCACCTGAGTGAAGTCAAACATTTAGATGATGTTTTACAAAAGATCCAAGAAATTCAGACTGTTTTCCTACAAGTGCTTTATAAATATATTCTAATTCATGTGGAGGAAACCTTGTACATACTTCTATAACATCCAGAATCGATCACTATAATGCACTTTTATCTGGCGTACAGCACAAAAACAAAGCAGCGCGAGTTTTTACAAAATCTAAGAAGTTTGATCCTATAACACCTCAAAATCCTCCTTTTCTTTAGTCTTTCAGCAGGACAGGAAGCCGGCTGTGGGGAGACTGGTAGAGGAGCTGGTAGAACCATTGATGTCCGGGAACCCGGAGCCTGCCACTCCGGCAGAGAAAGAGGGTACTGCTGCTGCAACGCAGTAGAGGGTTCAGCGGTGTGCCGCGACCCAGCAGACGGTCCAGCAGACGGTTCAGCGGCATGCTGTGACCCAGCAGACTGTTCAGCGGTGTGCTGTGGTCCACGCGGGGCAGGAGGCGGCTGCGATCCAGTGGCAGCGAGGGATTGGTGCTGCTGCGATCCAGCGGCGACGAGGGATTGGTGCTGCTGCGATCCAGCTGGGAAAGTGATCAGCAGAGTCCTGGGACTGGGAGCTGCTGCGACCCAGCAGAGAGTCCTAGGACAGGAGCTGCTGCGATCCAGCAGGGAGTGATGGCTGCTTCGATCCAGCAGGGAGTGATGGCTGCTTCGATCTAGCAGGGAGTGATGCAGTCTGATAACTGTGAGGACTACCGAGAGCCAGGCTGGTGCCTAGGTATGGGTTCGGAACTGGGACTGGTTCGGGACAGGAAGATTTCAGGCTCAGGTAACCAAGTCTGACTGATAAAGAGCTAGCAGGCAGTCTGGCTGGAAAACCGGCTGAGTCTCAGGCAGGGTTGTAGGCTGGGATGTGTCTGGGTATGCAGGTAGTCCGTGAGCCACTCAGGGATGGCCTCCCTGAGCCCAGGCAATGTTGAAATTTTTGTTTCTACCCGACATCTGAATTCCTCTCTGTGGGACTCGTTGCTCCCCCCCCCCCATATCTCCTTTAGGCACATCAAGTCACGGACCAACTGGTATGCTTCCTCGGAAAGGTCTGCTGGGTCGGATCATTCTGTCATATGTGGTGTAGTATGTGGACCCAAATGCAGACGACCAGGAAGCGTTATGAGGATGAAGTAGCGGGATGGCTACAGTGTTTATTGGGGTGAAGTGGCTTTCAGACAGGTACAGGCGGACAGACCGGTAGGCAGGCAAGCAACAAACAGGTAACAGGTAAATAGGCAGATACAGGTCCAGGTACAAGAATATGGGTTACCGGCTGGCAGTGGCGGGAACAAGGAAGAGAGTCCAATGAGGCTAAACAAATCCAATAGGGAGCAGGCAAAGTTCAAAGTCCAGAATCCAGACACGGTCCAAGGGAGACAAAGAATCCAAACAGAACTGACGGTAAGAATACTGGGGAACTGGGCACGGGAACAAGGTACAACGAAAAATGCACCAAATGGCGACACACACAAATGTCATGAACAAATACACAAGACAGGAACAACAATGATCCGACACTGAACAAAGAAAATACCTGGACTAAATACCCTAAGGGAGGTGAGACAATGAGACACAGGTGCAAACAATCAAGGAAGGGCCAACAATCAAAACTGGAGGGAAAGCAAACAAAGACAGGAAGCAAACCCACAAGACACACAAGGAGAGGAACACACTACAAAGTAAAACAGGAAATGACAAAACCTCAAACTACAACAAATTCAAAAGGAATTCATTATTACAGGTGAAATGGCTCCACACAGGTGTTCTCTCAGGACTGCTGATCATCGGGATAAATGAAAACACCTGTGCAGGTGTGCAGGGATTTTAGAATAGCTTTGTTAGCTTTGTGGCTATGACAATAGCTGAGATAATAGTATGACAATAAAAGAGTAAAATAAGTGATGGGATTGAGATTAAGGGCTCTTCTCCCTTCATTCACTCTGGTTTACATGAAATATGACCTGAAACTGCAGCTCAGCAGAGTCTGACAGTGTGCTGCTGCCCCCTACAGGACTGTCGTCTGCACAACAAGCAGGCTGCATGTCAGATCTGACATAACAGTATGTTAACAGTGACAATGCTAACATGCTGATGTTTAGCAGGTATAATGTTTACCATGTTCACCATCTTAGCATAGCATGTTAGCATGCAAACATCAGTTAATTAGCAGTAAACACAGAGTCCAGCTGAGGCTGATGGGAACGTCATCAGCTCTGCAGGTATTTGGTCAGAAAACAAAGTGTTGGACACGTTAACATGTCGACCTGATGATGGCACTAGAACCTTGAAAGTTCAATTACCACAGAGTTATTAAACTGTGGTCAAACTACCAAATGAACCTGGATAAAGATTCAGATTTCTTACAGTTTAATACTGTCCGGCATACAAGAAGGAACCAAACCTAAAAGCAGGAAGACAAGACAGATGACGTTGAGTTGACTCATTGTTTAGCACGCTAACATTCACCTCTCCCTGTGGCACAAACATAGCTAATTGCTTTTTATTCCAAATATCATACAAGCCAAGACTCTGAGCCGCCTCCAAGCTGTTTACACCCCGATACTCCCCCTCCAGTGTTCAACCAACTACTGATGTCTCAGTTGGCTGCTTCACTGATGCTCATTCACTCAGAGTCAGTGTTCACATGAAGACAGAAGAAATCTTCTTACCCACTGCCTACACCATTCCCTGGTACCTGTTACAGTACATACTACCCCTCTCCAACAATACTCCACGTTACCCCTTTCCCAGAATATTCCCAGGTTTTCACTAAGTTATATTTTAACTCCTCCACCGAGTTCAATCTACTTTGAACATAACCAGCTGTTGCAGCAGCCTGCTGCACACCATCAGTCCACATATCCAGCAATGAATCAAGACTTTGGAATGAAACACAACCTGTGTTACAGGTGAAGCGACAGCATTTAGCAGAGGAGGTCTGACAGAGCTCCACCCCTCACCTGACTCACCTGAGACAAACCAGGAAACAGTCCGTTCCTGTTCGGTTCTCAGTGAGAAGAGACGCAGCGACAGACAGACGGTAAGATTCACCTTCATTACAAAGCTGACTTCAGCTGAGGGAGGACAGTTACAGGGGGAAGTACTGAAGAACTGAAGCACTGAAGTAGAGAAATACTTCAACTGCAACCTGCTGCTGATTGAAAAACACTCAGAGACTCAAAGTGAAAGTAACTGAGTAACTGAACTTTCTACAGCAGGGAGGGGAACACAACTGACTTCCTGTTGTAACGTGCTGTCTGCTGTGTTTCAGCTTCACTCAGAGACAAAATGGCTTCCAGATCAGAGGAGGAACTCTGCTGTCCGGTCTGTCATGAGGTCTTTAAAGACCCTGTTCTTCTGTCATGTAGCCACAGCTTCTGTAAAGACTGTCTGAAGAGCTGGTGGAGAGAGAAACCAGCACACGAGTGTCCGTTTTGTAAGAGAAGGTCTTCAAGGTCAGAACCACCTTTAAACCGGGTGTTAAAGAACCTGTGTGAGGCCTTCTTACAGGACAGAGATCAGAGAGCTTCAGAGGCTCTCTGCAGTCTGCATGCTGAGAAACTCAAACTCTTCTGTCTGGACCATCAGCAGCCAGTGTGTGTCATCTGCAGAGATTCAGAAAAACACAGCAACCACAGATTCAGACCCATCGATGAAGCTGCACGACAACACAAGAAGAAACTTCAGGAAACTCTGGAGCCCTTAAAGAAAAAGTTACAGGTTTCTGAACAAGTTAAAGTGAAGTTTGGTCAAACAGCAGAACACCTGAAGGTCCAGGCCCGACACACAGAGAGGCAGATTAAGGAGCAGTTTAAGAAGCTTCACCAGTTTCTAGAAGAGGAAGAGGAGGCCAGGATGGCTGCACTGAGGGAGGAAGAGGAGCAGAAGAGTCAGATGCTGAAGGAGAAGATGGAGGCTCTGAGCAGAGAGATAGCAGCTCTTTCAGACACAGTCAGAGCCACAGAGGAGCAGCTGAGAGCTGAAGACGTCTCATTCCTGCTCAACTACAAGGCTGCAGGGGAAAGAGTCCAGCAGCGCCCCCTGCTGGAGGATCCACAGCTGCCCTCAGGAGCTCTGATAGACCAGGCCAAACACCTGGGCAACCTGACCTTCAACATCTGGAACAAGATGAAGGACATGGTCTCCTACACTCCTGTGATCCTGGACCCAAACACTGCTCAACCAGAACTCATCCTGTCTGAAGATCTGACCAGTGTGAGAGAAGGAGAGAGACAGCAGCTTCCTGACAATCCAGAGAGGTTTGATGATTACTGCTCTGTCCTGGGCTCTGAGGGCTTCAACTCAGGGACTCACAGCTGGGAGGTCGAGGTTGGAGACAGTACAGACTGGTCACTGGGTGTGTCAGCAGAGTCTGTCCAGAGGAAGGGAGTCATACGGTCTGAATTATGGGGAATATGGTTCTATGGAGGTAAATACTCAGCATGCTCACCATCTGCTCCACCCATTGCTCTCCGAGTGCAGAAGAAGCTCCAGAGGATCAGAGTGAATCTGGACTGGAACAGAGGAACGCTGTCGTTCTCTGATCCTGATACTAAAAGACACATACACACCGTCACACACACTTTCACTGAGAGGATGTTTCCATACATTAGCACTCTGGATAAACTGCAGATATCAGCAGTGAAGGTCTGTGTGACAGTGAAACAGAGCAGTTAGAGATAAAGAGGATGATTATATTTATGATGATGTTTATTTCTTAAAGGGAAAAGTCTCTGAATTGAACCTGTGAAGCTGCACCTGTCCTCCTGCTGCCTCATTATTACATTATTATATATGGACTATAAGAGAACAATGTATAATAATAATATATAATAATAATATAATAATAATATATAATTCTGTTAGCAGGACTGCACCTTTGTATTACTAGTAAAGGTATAAATAGTGTGTTTATATTATTTTATTTGTTTTTTAGGGTCATCTTTCAGTATCAGCAGTGTGTTTCTGCCCCGTTGATGATGGTAACAACGTGTTTCAAAGTTTGCTATCAGAGCTCCAACCAATCAGAAGCTTCTTTAGAAACTAAACTAAAACTGCTCAAAATAAAACTGTTAAATCTTGGTTTTCGTCACACATGAACCTTCCCTCCTTCTCCGATCACTTCTTCCTTTATATCTGCGTTACGTTTCACCGGCCTCACTCTTCAACGCAGTGCTTCTCATATATTACATCCTGTCAGATGTGTCACTTACAGTGTGCTGTGTCAGATACATCATATGTTACACTCGGTCCTGTCAGTTCACTTCCATGTTTGTCCAGTTTGAAGAACCTTAAATTTGTGCTTCTGTTCAGTGTGCAACCGTGAAATGTTTCCCCCTCAGCTGCTGCTGTTCCCTGTTCTGACAGCAGGTGGGAGTGTTGAGCTTCTCTCTTTTCTTCTTCTGAACGATTTATCAGCGTGTACCTCCTCTCTCCTCTCTGTGTGCTGTGTCTGTATATGTACATGTGTGTGCGTTTGTGTTGGGGGCAGTCCAATCAACAAATGTCATCTATCTGATGATCCTCGTCAGGCCGATTTTCATCTTACATGTCCGTGCCTGCCGTGTGTGTGTGTGTGTAATGTAAGTGTCTCTGAGTTTTATGCGTTTTCACTTTTGCATTCCTTCTTCTGCTGAGCACCTTAAAATGACATATTGACAGCTCATTTCATTCTGTTTCGAAGAGACACACACACACACACACACACACACACACCTTTTTCCTGGTCGGCTGAGCTCTGATTTGCTGCTGCAGTTTGCCACAACAAGGTCACGCCTGCAGACAATTCATTGTGTGTGTGTGTGTGTGTGTGTGTACACAGAGGTTTTGCCAGTGGTGGAAGAAGTACTCATAAGTATTACTTTAAGTATTATTTACTCATCAAAAATACTTAAAGTAATACTTATAAGTAAAAGTAGTTGGATGATAATAAAACACTGACTCTTGTACATTGCGTACGATGTGTTTTAATGTGGCTTCTCTGTTTCACTGAACCCCCGGTCAGGTTTGTCTAGTGACAATTCTAATAAAGTTTAAAAAAAGGGATTCCCTTTTGCCTTTGTTGTCTCTTTTTCTTTTAACTGGTGCATTCAGAGGTGGACTTAGTTTAAAACGTGACAGCGTCGAGCTCTTTTCCCCTCAGTGCTTCCAACGAACCAGGAGGACAGATGGCGTCATTAATGGAGGAGGTGAAAGCTAATGTTTGTGTTATGGCCCCTCAAACTGTCCCCCGGGTTTCATTCATCTCACTTACACAAACTTTTTAGGTCTAATCATGGAAACATCTCAGTCGTTTCATTAAACACGCTGTGTGTGTAAGTAACCCTGACAGGGTCACAATTAGAGGAAAATATACGCATGTATCAGGAGTTTAGTCTCATTCAGACACTGTTAGGTCTAACCATGAAAAATAAAAGGTTTAACACTTTCAATCCAAGCTAAGGCGTCGAGTTAAACCTGCTGTTCCTGTTGTTAACCTCTGGGATGCATCGCTGTCCTTTGTATTGTTGCCATCACAAACTAGCTCTGATTAACCTTTAATTACTCGGTAATCTGTAGAACGTTATGATTAACAAGAGTCTGGAGAGACTCGTCATGGAGACAGATTTGTTTGTGGACTCTGACCAGTTGAGATGTTTCAGTCTGAACAAAGTGGAGGCTCGCTACACTATCGCTTGTTGCTAATAGCTGAATAGTCTTTATGTACGAGTGGAGTTGTTCTGTTTGAATATGTTTTTAATGCTTTTCATCACTTCCGCTCCAACAGCCTGACAGCAGCTCAGCGATGCCACTGCTGTGAGCTGACAGTAACAGCTGAAGTTAACATGTTGATCAGCTGCTCTCGTCTCTCAGCCGGACAGTCACAGGACGTTCACAGAGATTTTAGTGACGACGAGAGTTGTTGGACCAAAAAAAAAAAGTTCCATCACAGTGAACTTCTGTATTTTTATAATCTTCTCCCTCTATAAAGGCCGATCAGATGACACATGACGCCCAGGTATAATAACGGCCTGCGAGCGAGGTAAAGCAACAGTGAACACACCTGTTGGTTTCGATCAGTGACGTCATTAACAACTTCAGCGACTTTATAAAACATACGGACAGGAAGCGGCGGGTGAGCAGGTGTGTGTGTGTGTGTTTGCAGATTAAACTACAGCATTATTAAACCTTTCATGGTCATGTTCACAGTAGTGATGCAACTATTTTCATTATCAAGAATTCTACAGATTTTTTTTGATTAATCTATTAATCGTTTGGTCTGAGAAATGTAAACAAAAGTGAAAAAATGCCAATCACAACTTGCAGAGCCCAAGGTGACGTCTTCAGATTTTTTTGTTTTGAGATCCAGTTCACTGATGGCAAAGGGTTAGCGCTGGAACACGACTGAAACGATTAATCAGTTATCAAAATAGTTGGCCGTCAGTGTTCTGTCGATCGACTAGTTGATCAATCGACTAATGGTTAAAAGAGTACGTCACAGATTTAGCCTTGCACTTCTATAACATTGTTGGACAGTTAAAAAAATAACAGTCTCAAAACCAATTTTTATTCCACACATTCTTCCTTCTTATAAAAACCTGGAGCCTACATTACCCACAATGCAACAGGGCCGCTGACAGTTGGGTGGCAGAGTGGGGTGCGTTATGCTAGTAGCGGCTAATGTAACCTGCAGCACAGAGGCTGCTTGCTGGGATTTTGAAGTAAAAGTTTTGGCGCATATTTAACGTGTTACAAGAGATAAGTGAATAATTAATGAAAGGACAGGTTTGAACTTGGAAAATGTATTTTTCATTTCACTGTGTCTTTAAGGACCTACAGTGTCACACAAAGCTGAGAGTTTCAATCTGTAACATATACACAACACAGCTCGGGGCTAAAACAGTACATGAGCAGCTCCTGTTCATCAGCCTTGCAGTTCAAAATCAATCAGGCTGATTGACAAACTGACCAGCTGTCTAGCAGTCGATGCAGCGGCCCGCTGTGGGAGCTGCTGTTCTGTTAAATGAGATGAAAATGAAGCTTTTTGTTCTTCAGAGAAATGCTGAAGAGGCGTCGCAACAACGGCCACGGGATCTGAAACCCATCAGACGTCTGGGATCTCAGTCTGCGTGCAGACGGTGTTTCTAACCACGATCAGCATCCAAACTGGTGTGTATTCCACTGGACGAAGTCTATTTTCTCTTTTGTAAAAAGGTTTCTGGTTTTATGTGTGGTTATAAAATCCTCTGCAGAAAGCAAAGCAACACGCACACACACACATACACACATTCCTGTATATGCACCAAAGTGGGGTCCAAATAAATTCACATGGGAGGTGAGGACCACCCTTTCTGCTATACTTGGAGACAAATGAATGCTGAATTTCAGCACTAGGTGGCTCCCTGACTCCAGTTTCCACCTCAGCTTCTTTAATAAAAACTAAAACATTTTACCAATGAAGTGAGGACCTTTTCATGGGGGCGCTATTGGGTTTGTTTCAGAATAAACTAGTTTAACTGCCTTCTGTCTTTAGCTTGTAGTTAATCTTTGCTACCATTTTATGTTTTAGTACAGATAAATAATTTAATAATGCTTATAAAATCCTCTGCAGAAAGCAAAGCAACACACATGCACACACACATTCCTGTATATGCACCAAAGTGAGGTCCAAATAAATTCACATGGGAGGTGAGGACCAACCTTCTGCTATACTTGGAGACAAATGAATGCTGAATTTCAGTCACGCTGATGCTGCGTTCCAGGTGCACGACGTCAAATGTAAACAAAAAACATGGCTGACCGCGACAAACTGATGTTTCTCTGGCCGGTGCACACAGCCGAACTCTCAGCAGAGCCGCCTCCTCTCATACATAAACCCAACAGAGGAGGAAACAACGAGGCATGAACAGACGCCATTATACACTTTATCTAACGGGAGTTTTATCTTCATTCACCCCCCTCCGCTGTTGATAGAAATGTAGCCTGATGTGGCGTCCATGGTGCCGCCATGGCTGTGCTGCTTCTTCGTGAAGCACATGCAGGAGCTCCGACTTGAAGAGCCGTTCCACTTTTTCTATTAGGAGGTCGGAAATGCTCAAGAGTTGTGTGGAACGCAGCTTTAGTTTAGTCGTTCTGCCAGACATGTGGTAAAGAAACATCAGAAGAAGCTTCTTCTGGTACATCTGTGGCGCGTTATTTATGGCTCTATCAACAGATAATTTGCGACTTCAGTCACAACATTTATTAAAATGCGAAATATATATATATTTTTTTTAAGTCACAAAGGTTTTATCAAGATCACTGTAAATGAATGAGTTAGCTTTTGTTTACGCTCAAGTGTCGAGTACTCTTTATTATGAGGAGCACATTATGACGACACCTTCTCACTGCAACTCAAAATCCATTCTTAACCGAAAAACATGCCTCCCTTTTTAAAAAGCATTGTCCATCTCACGGTCTTAATTACTAATCACGTGGACCCAACGTTACAATATCGGACGCTAGAGAGCGACCACGGCGTTTCACTGGGTTAAAGGAAGTGGGATTTTGAAAAGTGGGGGGGGGCATGTCCCTAGT
This sequence comes from Siniperca scherzeri, assembly GCA_027580175.1. NCBI lineage: Eukaryota > Metazoa > Chordata > Actinopteri > Centrarchiformes > Sinipercidae > Siniperca > Siniperca scherzeri. Next base: position 35,400,698 of record CM050843.1, on the reverse strand, counting down.
GGAGGTTACGCCCAAGCATGTCAGTCAGCATCATCAATACTACTAGCTGCCGTTTTTTTTTTAATAGGAATGTGTGTCATGTTAGCTGTTAGCCAGAGCTAACATGCTAAACAGGCGTGTGGCAAAAAGTTTGAAAACTGCAAATGTTCTTTAAACAGCATTTGGACTGGTTTCCTGCTGGTTTCCTATAAACACAAACAGGCAACGCTTCGCTTTCTGTCTGAACGCACCTCAAGTGTCGTTGCGATGTCACACGATGGTGTTTTCGGCTTGTGCCATCTGCTTGATGTTAATACATTTGTATTTATTGTCATCATCAACTGGTAAACCCACTTGGTACTTCACACTATTTTATCTTATACTTATACACCTGGTACTTAATTTATTTTCTGACCTGTTTTTATAGTGTATCATATTGTTTGCTAGTTCTTCCTCCTGTGTGCGCTGACGTAAAGGCGAGCTGCTGTAACTAAGAGTTTCCCTTCGGGGATCAATAAAGTATTTCTGATTCTGATTCAGTTTCCAGTAGCGGCCATGTTCTACTAACCTCTGAAAACGTTAGCACAACGCTTCTCTACTCCATAACTGTCTCTCTTTCTTCGTCCTTTAAAGCTAATCAACAGATTTCCTTCAAATTCATCCCTGAAATCTGTGACAAACAGTTAAACTGTGGCACCTTTGATGCACTTTCACCTCTCTGTCATTATGTTACCTCCTGCTGAAGGTAAATCAACCAACACCTTACAATTAGCATCTCCTGACGCTACAGAAGCAGTCTCTCAGTCTTTAACTGGCTGCAACAGAGAACATCAGCCTAACATCAAAGTGGATTCTGCAGCAGTCAAATCACTGAAGGAAATGAACTGAATCGTCTTCAGAGCGCGGTGAGGTATCAGACTGTGACGCATGGCACTTTCACATCTCCCATAATTACCCATGTCCCTTAGAGGAGACGAGATAGTGGAAAAACACATTACTGATTCAGTTTGATCTGAAAACACTGCAGAGAAAGTTGATTGCAGTGAAGATTGAGTGGACCTCCTGGTGACGCTCAATCACTGCGCTTATTTTCTTATTGACATGAGTAATGTGTGTGTGTGTGTGTGTGTGTGTGTGTGTTAGCAGGAAGTTTGATTTGTCAACAATGCTGGACAATGAAAACATCAGTAAAACATCCCGAGGGGCAGATTCATTTAGTGTGTGTTTTTATCACAGTGGGAGAAACACAAAGTGTGTATCTGCAACACATTGTAAGTACAGTTTGTGTGTTTGCGTGTGTCCCATAAATGCACTGAAAACAGTCATAAACTATCGTAACTTCTTAAACAGTCACCATAAGCAGCCATTAAACCTCAGGGGGCCAGACTGGGCGACACGCCATCTAAAGCAGAGGTTTGCAAACTGGGAGGGAGGGGTGAGGCGAGAAGGACAGGTGCACGCAGGTGTTTCTAACAGCAGGTGGAGCTGATTAAGACACTTTTAAACATGCAGAGACAGATTGCAGCGATTCGAGTAAAAACAAACTTCCGTCAAATCTGAACACGTGTCCATCACAAATAAACGTCCAGAAACCAGCTGAGACGCCAGAGAAGAAAGCGGCTGCAGAAGCTGCCTGAGAATCCTGCTGTTTCTAAGTTTCCTTCAGTCTTGCAGTGATCCAGAGACGGCTGTCTGTCCGTCCACGGGTCCACTGCAGACAGGAGCTGCTGACTGCTGGTTCGGCTGCTCTGACGGGACAGTCTGACTGCATGTGAACAGATACAGGCTGAAAAAGGCTCACAGCAAACTCACTGAATCCAACATTATACTTCCTGTTTACATCCCCCTAATTATGGGAATTGTAGTTCTAAAAATTAGCACATGATTATACCCGAATAGAAGTAAGAATAAAGAACAACAGGAGTGACTAAAGAGATTTAAATCTATACTGTAGCTTTAAATGAGACAAACCAAGAGGAGAACTGACCTGCACCGACCCTGAACTGGTGACCCATAATGCCTCACTTCACTCGCTCCTCCCTTTTCACCCTCAGACACACAAAGGCTGCAGCCCTTTAACCCTTTACTTCCTATGGAGGACACACACACACACACACACACAGATGAACATGAGGCTGAGGTGTGTGATTCATGAGGAGCCGTGACGCTTTCTTTACAAACACAGAAACAGACTGCTGAGACAAACTGAGGGCGTCGCTAGTTAGCAGTGAACACAGAGTGCAGCTGAGGCTGATGGGAGCGTCAGCAGCTCTGCAGGTGTTCGGTCAGAAACCAAAGCGTCGGACGCGTTAACGTGTCGACCTGATGGTGGCGCTAGATGGAAAGTCAGAGGATCAGCAGAGTGATTACAGTTCATCCTGAGGGGAGCGTGAACGATGAAGCACGTCTCATCGCAGTCCAGCAGCTGCTGAGACGTCGCTCTGAGGACTGAAAGTGTGTGTGTGTGTGTCGTTTATGCCGCTGCGCTAAATTATACATCAACAAAACTGCAGTCGGATCATCAAACACAGTTAACAGAGGGGGGGGGCGACCCCCCCAATCTGTCTTTCATCTCAGCCTCTGATGTAATAAACTGTGTGTGTAGTTTTGTGTATTTATGTAACTGTTTTATATCATGTCTGATTTATTTATTATTTCCATTTTGTCTTTTACGAAGAAGCACTTTGTCACATCTAGAAATATGCATTTTACTTATTACCTCATCTGATGTTGACATAGATTAAAACGCCGATAATTATTATATAATAATTTCTACCTTTAGATATTTTGAGCAGTGGCTCATATTTCTGTTCGTACTGAGCGTCTCGGAGTGAAGTTACTTTGTTTCCAGCTCGCTCCGCCGCCTCCGAGTATAAATAAATAAATCTATTTAAAGCTGCTTTAAAGTAGTAAATCAATTTCAAACGTGCGTGACGGTTCACACGGAGGTCGATCTGCGGCCTCTGACTTCGCAGAGCTCGATGTCACAAATGACTCGTTAATCTGTAGTTTGGAGTTAATGTCACCGAACTACACGGAGCTTATCTTCGTCTCCTCGTCCTCCTCAGCTGACGTCACACCTGTGGGCTTCCTTCAGGTGTGACGTCTCTCTGCAGATGTGAGGGAAAAGGTAATGGCACCTTCCTGTTTCGTTCAGTTAAGAAACACGTTGCTACTTTTATTTCCTGGAACCTGAGAGTTTCATTCTAACGGGCGTTTCGCTGCTTCGGGATTCACAGCTGGCAACACACGACCTTCGCTTGGACGTACTTGTGCGTTATGCTTCTACTCCGCTACATCTCACAGGCAAATATTGTACTTTTTACTTCGCAGACTCCGATTAATAATTACAAAATACAAGTTGTTGTTGTTATAGATTCCAATAACGGGGGAAATCAGCAGTTTTTAAAGTCATTGAAATGAGCTCCACCTTCAGCAGCTGCAGTAAAGTGATGGACACATTAATGCGTCAGTAATTATAATCCAGCAATATAATATTTATTATTCTGCTTGATGAGAACTTTTACTTTTCGTAAGTAACATTTTGAATGCAGGACTTTTACTTTTAACAAAGTATTTCTACACAGCTGGATTTGTACTTTTACTTAAAGCTTCTGGACATTAATACAGCAGCAAACAACTATTTGTATATAAAGTTATAGAGGAGTGATGACGTCACCCCCCCTCCGAGTGGGACGTCATCGCAGCTCTTTGTTTTAGTAGCCGTCCGGCAACATGTGCGTGTCGGTGCGTGTTAACGTGTGTCTGTGCGTGTCGGTGCGTGCGCGTCCCTCCTGTGAAGCTGCTGCTGTGAGCAGAGCGATGTTTTCTCATCCAACTCGGTGAATTAAGGATTTCTTTCGGCCAAACCAGAGCCGGTGACTGTCGGAACAGTGGAAAGACGGTTTTATTTTGTTTCTGTCCAGTCTGAATGTTTGGATGATCTGTTAGATAAAATTACTGTTTTTGTCAATGGAGTCTGGTGGCGAGCGAGAGCGCTATAACGGCTGTTTCTGGTTAAACAAAAAGGATCTTGCTGTTTAACAAAAAGGCCTCTGTAGGATCCTTTCCATAATGTCGTTTTAGTGAGTTTTATTTTGTTTGTCGTTTTGTTTTATTTTCTGTCCAGTGTGAACGAAGTGTGTTTTACGATGATCTCCGAGGTAAAATTACTGTTTTTCTCAGTGGAGTCTGGTGCGCCGTAGCGCCCGTTTGTTTTGTCTGAGATGCTGGTGCGACATCTAGTGGCGGTGGATGTGGCCTACAGCTCCTCTAAGTAAAAGATGTGAGCACTTGTTCCACCGCTGCCTGGACTCTTATTGGAAGTTAGTTGGAAGAAGGACGCATCATACAGCAACAACTTAAAACAGCCTGCAGCTCCCAAACAGTCCCACGATCGATTCACCTGCACGGCCTGTTTTACTCTGTACCATCATGACAATACAGCACCAAACCCTGAACCTCGATACACACAGCAGATGCACGTTAATCCCAGCACGGGACGGTGTTGCAGTAGGTCTACAAAACTCAGTAAAAACAAATACCAATAATAATAACTCCCCAGAGCCCAGAGGGACGCCTTCACATGTGTTGTTGTGTCCAGAAGCTAAAGATATTCACTTCACTGAGACAGAAAACAGAAAACACTGGAACCAGAGAACGTTTCAATCAACTCATCGATCGCTTCAGCTCGACTGTCCAGCCGCAAACCAGCAGGCGTGTGTGTGTGTGTGTGTTGAGATCAGCTGATGATCTTCACAGAAAACTCAGATTTCACCGTGTGGAGTCACAGTGAGGCAGAGCGATGCAATGTTTAACGTGGTTTGATGCGTCGCCCGGCTCCTTTCTGTTGCCACCGACTGCAGCTTATAGTCTGCGTTGAAGTGTGAACTGAAGGGAGCGAAACCATAAATAAGGAGATGAAGGTGTGGAATTGTGGTTAATATACACAGTGAAGTGAAACTGTCAGAGGTAACTAATTAAACATTTTATCGACTGTCAATCAGCGGCTTTAGAGGGAGCTGGCTGCCTCCGAGTCTGTGCACGAGGTTAGAAGTCTAAATGACTCCGTATTGATTGTTGCCTGGCAGGGATTCAGCGTCTCGCCCACATTATCAGTCTGTGATGGATCTGAGAGCACCACAGATAACTGATCCGGAGTCAGTATCAGAGAGACGCAACTGAAGATCCACTTTATGATAAGTGTCAACATATTATCTGGGCTGGTATTAAAGATACAGCTCTCGATCCTGCCTTTGTGATATACTTTAATCTATACCGGCCCCCCCCGGACTTGTCGTGGCCCCCAAGGGTCATTATTAGGTCCTCGTTTATTCTCCACTTACCTGCAGCCATGCGAGCAGCTCTGTGAGGCTGTACTTAGACACAGTGGTGCTTTGAGCTAAATGCTAACATCAGTATGCTAACAATGCTAATGTACTGATGTTTAGCAGGTATAATGTTAGCATCTTAGTTTAGCGTGTTAGCTTAGGATACGGTCAAACTGCATCCCAAGTAGAATTCAATAAAATGATTAAAAAATCCATTACAAAATATTCAAAAGAAGCCGGTTAGGGAATAAAAGATCAAACCCCGTACATTTTTCTGCAGTCTCCGATCCGGGCTGTGGTCCGGTTCAGTCCCTGAGGCAGCGGTAGAGGTGTGGTTGGAGCCCAAGGGGGGCCCCCCCAGGTCCCAGCCGTATGGACAGAAAGCTGAAGGGTCCAGAGACCAAGGCCACCAGTCGAAGGACCGCCCTCCACTCGGCCAACATAACCGGGCAAGAATAAAAAGATAAAAAAAGTTAAAATGATTATCAGTAGGAGGGATAATAATACATATATGTTAACAAGTAATATAAATTAACACAAGAGATGTTAGTAATAGTATTAGCATGCTAACATTAGCTGGTTAGCAGTAAACAGAGTGCAGCTGAGGCTGATGGGAACGCCATCAGCTCTGCAGGTGTTGCTCAGAAACCAAAGTGTCGGACGCGTTAACGTGTCGACCTGATGGTGGCGCTAGATGGAAAGTCAGAGGATCAGCAGAGTTATTACAGTTCATCCTGAGGGGAGCGTGAACGATGAAGCTCGTCTCATCCAGCAGCTGCTGACAAGTGTTTGTTAGTACTGTGTAATAGATTTGTAATAGCTGTTTGAGGATGAATGCTGTAGGCTAACTGATCAGGAAGACAGGGGTCAGTAAATAATAACAATGGGCAGAATAGTTGAATTAAGAAGTGTATTGTACAAAAAGTGAATATAAACAGAACCCAATATATACATAACCACTGCAGCAGAAATAAAACATTCAATCAATTTTAAGTTACATCATATGTCCAAAATATTGTTCATTGAAGCAGGAAGGAAACAACAAAAATCAATGTCTGTTCTCCCAACTAAGGATGAAGAACACCGAGGCTGCGCACCGCGTTTGAGTCCATATGTTTGTTATTGAATGCTTTGAAATGTCCGTTAGCGCGATAGTCCGGGGGGTTGAATATTGCAGCGGTTGCGTAGCTCGAGGAGGTGGGAGAGTAAGAGGACAGGCTGTACCGCCTCCTACCAGACCGAAGAGTGTTGGATGGATAACAGGAACGTTGCGTGCTCCAGAGCCTAGCTCGCCATCGAATATACCCTGAACGGGCACCTGGCCTGTATACAAACACAAAAGGCCACTTAAATGGGTGTACACCGATATCTGTGGCTAACATTAAGCTAACATTAGCTTAGTTGTAACATTACAAAATAAAAATCACAAAAACCCCAAAAGAAACCCATGGGAGCACATGTTAGCATGTAGCATGCTAACATTAGCATGCTAGTTAGCATATTGTCTCCAACATATAAAATACATTTTTGAAATCAACAGAAGTAGCATCAATCATGAGCACACGTTAGCATGTAGCCTAAGCTAGCATGTTGCTAATGCTAACAGTAAAAGTTCAAACTCACCAGTTCAGTAAGAAACGTTTTGCCCAGCACACACGACACACACAACGCCCGATCACCGGATGATTCTGGTTTCTACAGAAATGTTTAGACGCTTAACAGAGAATAAATGAAAACCAATATTTGCTTGAATGGCGGTTCTGACCTACAGCTGCTGTCCTCTGGCTTCTCTCCCACACAACTGAGCTGAGGGAAGTCAGGACAGCTTTTATACTGAGGCAGAGGGCTGTGATTGGCTAATTAAAACAAAGGGGTGTGTCTTATGGCAAGGGAAGGAAAGGGTGGAAAACATGGAATGGCACTACATCAAATACAGAGGGTTGGAAGGGAGGAAATGGAAAACCTGGACTGGAAGCTGGATTGGATTATTTTTGGATGATGGATTTTTACTCTGGGCTACACTGGACCAAAGACGTGGACCGACCGACCGTCCAACGTTGCCATCCGTAGAGCAGTGCGGCTAGCATGGCTAAAAATGAGCTAAGCGTGGCTAACAGGCCAGCTGCCTGTTTCTACTGTTTGTAGGCGACCTGGAGGCCCGTTAGTCCCTGAGGCTTAGTCAGTAAAGATACACGGCGCTGAAAGGCCCGGCGCGATGACGGGTCTGCATTTAGCACGGACGACGAAAGAGCATTTATCCTTCTTCTTGTCATTCGTGGTAGCAAGCAGCTGTCTTTGTTGTTTCAGAAGCGGGTTCGTTTCCTGTTTCCTGACAAAACTTTGAACATAATCACTGCAGGAAGGTACCATCTGTCTCAGCCAGGTACCTGGTAGGGAGATACCATCTTCTCATGTTCTTCCTACAGTCTGGTACTATTGATTACTCTGCACACACACACACACACACACACACACACACACACACACACACACACACACAAGAAGTTAAATTTAACGCAGAGCCTGATTAACCTAATCAGACCCAATCATCCAGGGAAAGTGATGTGTGTGTTGCCTGTGCTTCAGCAGAAGTGTGTGTGACAGGAAGGTCTGACGGAGCAGATAAGTGTCTGTCTCGTTCTGCAGACGTGGTATCTGTTTCTTGGATCACCTCTGAGGCAGCTCATTGATCCACTTATTTCTGTTTCTCTTCCTTAACTGTCCGTTAACTGACGGGAAGGAGACGGCGAGCCCATCACAGGCCCCTGCAGCTCAAATACAGACGATTCAGTTCATCGAGTTCATTATTTGGAGTTTGGACGACACATCTGTGCTGAGCTGCACTTGTTGAGATGAGATAAACCTGTAGTTCGTTAGTCGTTGCCCTTTTAGTGAAATAATTTCAAATTTAACCATGACGACGAAGGCTAAATAAGTCCTAATACAAGTCCTGATTTTAAGTCCTGACAAAAACGCATCTATGGAGAAAAAAAAAGTCACGAAATGAGAGCAACATCAATAGAGACAGACGATGTTGTGCACCAGATGGACATAAAACATAACATTTAGTTCAAATCTAAACCCTTAAAAAGGAGGCAGTGTCCCAAGTGCATGGATCCAAAATAACCTTAACAGTAATCGCTACGACCGTCACCACCCGAAGAAGAGATGATGCTCTGCGACGGCGGTCAGACCGGCCGTGAGATCGAGTAGCTCCACACCATCCGCCAGGTTCAACTGATTTAAACCGGTCGTTATTTAACTCTGCTAATCGTAAAAACGGGGATATCGTTAGTTTTCAGAAAACCGAACAGTCGACGTTTAGGTGGTCTAGCTAAGTTCGCGTTCACACTACCATTACTGCACCAGCTGGAGGGGCTGAAGCGCCACATTTGAACTGTTTATCGTTAACGTCGTGGCTGCCGTCAGCGACTTGAAATAAATAACCACTCTCAGGTTCGTGGGAACCAAACTCTGAGATTCAGAAGAACAAAACTCTGTTCTTCATTTAGTCCAAAGTAGGTTGTTCTTCGGACTGCAGGAAGTACATCACAAATCTGGAATACAGGACGAATACTAAGCTCCTCCTCCCGGTTGGTCAATAACTCAATCACTCAAACGTTGTGACTGAGTATGACGCTGAGGCACGGATCACGTGTCATTACGCTGTTGCTAAGTGGAGCGCCTGTCTGACGAAACCCTCCTCACACCAACGAGCCTGGCTGTTCGTCTTCTAGCGTTCGCGTGACGATACGTTACTTACTTTCTGATCAGTAATACGCTTGCTTTGATTAAAACAAACACATGTAGGTTAATGTTTCCTTCAACATTAACTATGTGAACTGTTTGAACAGTTGAAGTTTCAGGAATCTAGTTTTTCATCCACGTAGTCCAGGCCTCTCCAGCATCCGGCCCAGCAGCAGCCTCCGAGCGGCCCGGCCTACATAAAGCTGATGTAGGACGATAAGTAAACTACACACACAGTGTGTGGAAGCAGCCTCGCTTCCTTCTCATCTCTGCTGAGAGCTGCACATGCTCAGTACCGATGGGGCGGGATGTTTACGGATGTAGCGCCGCCGCCGATCACATCTTTCACAAATCAACGTTTTTCTCATGTGAGCTCCGACCAGCCGAGCAGCTTTTCAACACATCTGGCTGACAGGCACAAGCAGGAAGTGCTCTGCCGACAATATGTCTCTGTCAGCCCTGAACCGTCAGTTCGACGCTGCCTGGACCGCCAAGTGTTTGTTCAGTTTACCGCCGTCTGCAAACGCCTGCTATTTTTTATTACTTTCATTTGTTTAAAAT